>JASANA010007208.1:0-23899 GCA_030248095.1 Ptycholaimellus sp. GST1_10
AGTGAAACGCGAAAATTGGCCAAATTTCAACCTCCCATCACTTTTGGAGCTGTTGTGAGCCCATTTCTGCAGACTTTTCGCCCAAAATTTGTGGAGCTACATAACTATTAAAATTCAGAATCTGCAATAAAAAATGGTCTCAGAAAAAATCTATGTCCGGCAGATTAGCTGTTCCAAAAAGTGCTGTAGACAGAGTGAGGGGTGGTGAGCAAAACTGTTGATGGAACACAACCGGTAGGCCGTTCCAAGCTGGTTGGCGAATCTCAGGGCAAGGCGAGGAGTTCGATAGCCCTTCCCGTCGCCCAGGACCACAAACCTCACTGCGTACTCCAACACCAGCTTCTCTATCAACTCCCTCGCCGCCTGCCCACCCTCCGGTATCCAGTCGAGCAGGTAGCAAACGTCCCTCCTCAGCAGCGCGTCTGAGCAATGCATCAGCATTCACCTTGAAGAGAGAAAGTCAATGAGGGCACTGTCGGGAGCAATGACGGCCAGTTTGAGCCCGTTGGCGAAGTCGGGGTCGATGGCCAGGATGGGCTTGGCCGTGTCTAGTGGGGGCTGGAGCAGAAGCTGGCGCAGGTTCTTGCCGAACTGCTCGCTGGCCACCGGGCAGTGCCGCACTCATTCTCCCACTCCCCTGGCTCTCCTATCCCATTCCAACCCTCAAACTCTCTCACCAGATCCCGGCGGTTACTGTGAGGCAGGAGGTGCTGGGTGTAGACACCCGCGGACAGCATCTGCCTAGTCGAGGGTTCCACGTGGGAGAAGAAGGCTGGTTCCATGAGCTTACATATTTAATACATTTGAGAAGGAAAAGGTTAGGTGGCAAAGCGAAAGATAAGGCCGGAGGATGACAAGTCAGTCTCTAGTTGACTTCTTTTCCCTCTTTAGCTCAGCTCCTCAGCTCTTGAGTATCTGAAGAAATGTAATAACCCCCAAGTTAAGTGTGCAACTAGTAGTAGCCACCCAGTACAGCTTTTTGGTGGGAAAAGGCGGTACAGTGGTACATTTTCAGTACAGTGGTGCTCTGTGGTGGGAAAAGGACCCGGAAGGCGGACTTACCATCCACCCGAAAGCCTACACCTACTACTGATGCGGCTGCAACGCCTTCTCCTACGTCACATGCGCAAATTGAACGACCATCCATGAAGTCTGTGATAGTCCATGAAATCGATATTAGATGTCATAAATTAGCGTTAAAATATGAAACAGTCAGGCAAAGCAGGGTATTTTTGTGCGCCCGAAGGCCGCCTGCCGCGAAGGGTAGGGCAGTCAGAGCTCCGGGAGGCCGGAGGGGCATGGGTAGCCGAGGCCCGGAGCATAGCCTAGCATGCGAAGCATGCTAGGCGAAGCGTAGGGGCCGTGGCACCCGTGCCGGGAGGCCGGAGGAGCTCTGGCGCCCTGCCCGAAGCGGCGGGCGGCCAAGGCCAGCTTAAGCAGTTACCCCATTTTTGCGTCCGTCTTTCCGCATATATATATATTATATATGTCCCTGTCGCGCTCATACTCCGCGGTTTTTCAACGAAATTGGCTGATTTTTTGCATGAACGTCCGCCTGGGTGGTGGCTCGGGACCATTTTTTGCGCTTGGCATAATTTTGCGTTTTTCACCCAAAACCTGAATTTTTGATGTTTCAAAGTACCAAAAATCACAAATCGCTGGTTTTTTAGCGAAATTGGCTGAAATTTTCCATGAAGGTCCGCCTAGGTGGTGGCTTGGGACTATTATTGGGGTTTTGCAAAATTTTCGTGTTTTTTCCGACAACTTAGTATTTTGATGTTTCAAATTAGAAAAATTCATAACTCCCTAGTTTTTAAACGAAATCGGCTGATATTTTGCATGAAGGTCCTACTAGGTGGTGGCTTTAAACCATTTTTTGAAATTTGCGAAATGTTCGGGTATTTTTCTAAAACTTGGATTTTGATGTTTCAAATTTGAAAAAATCATAAATCCCGGGTTATCAACCAAATTTACTGAAATTTGCTCATGTAGATTGACAATATTGCTTGAAACAGAGGCCGCGCATCTTGGCGACAGCCGAGAATACCTTGTTGTCCTGCTACTCGTTTTTAATACGCTGCCTTTAGCGAATCTACTACACCAAAAGTGAGCAAGCACCACCTTTTCATAGCAGGCAAAAACAAAATCCATTAAAAGCCACAATTTTCGTAAAATGCTTTTGTTCTGCTTGTTGCTTTTAAGCAGATGCAATGCGGCATGTGAAGCGGTTGTATGCACCTACTGAACTACATTTGCCTAGATTACATCTGTCGTGTTCGTGATAACTCACTGTGCACGTTATTTCTGCTTTGGCCTTCTTTATTCATGCCCGCCACCTCGAAAAAGAGGAAAGTCTCTACGGTGAGACTCGTTTGATTTACATTGGAGATAAACGAATGCAGTGGAACGAGCCTTCCTGAAAACAACGCCCATGCCAAATTTGGTTCAAAGTGTCCGTGAAGTTGTGCGCCATGCATGTGGAATTGAATCGGGATGCTGTCAGGTCTCTGCTGCAGAGCTATGGGAGTGTGGGGTGAGATGGGGGTACTGGCGGGGCTTTACGCACAGTACACGCTGTAACAAAGTCTGCTGCTACAATCCCGCGCGCTTCAGTGCATCCAAGCCTGCGCACTTTGAAGCAGGGCAGTGAGTTTGACAAAAAGAACTGCTTCCATTAAATCTGCTTTTATCCCGCAATTTGTTTTGATCTACGCCTTTTTTGGGCTATTTACACGCTCAACCAGCTTATCCAGACAGGACTGCAGAGACTGTCCTCTGTTTGCAGGATGGAAAAGCAGGGCAGTGGAGGAGCTCTGGCGCTAGCAGTGCTGCGAGGACCGGTTTTGGCCAAGGTGCTGGCCGCGGCCGCAGAGCAAGGCTTGGAGCAGATGCAGACCGTCAGTCACTCACTCGGCCAACCTCTGCTTCCCTCCATCTTCCTACCCGCTCTCCCCGTCTTCGAAGCCCATCTTCAGAGTCTTCCGCCACACTTCACGCTTCCCTTCCGCTCCATCTTGTTCTCGCCTCCCCAACAGCTACTTCATCGCCGCAACCAGGCTCAGCAGCTGCTCCATCTCCAGATCTGTGCGCCAGATCTTCACCTGCCCAATCTCACCCGTCTCGATCTGATCATGGGTGGAGTTAGCAGGCATCTGGTGGAGATCCTAGAGCGCGGCCTCCTTCCCAGCCTTCGCAGCTTGAAGGTGGTTACGCTGAAGCCGAAGCTCTGGGACGCCCTGCCGGACACACTGGAGCGCTTCAGCTGCAGACAAGGCCAGCCCGGCACTCTCCCCAAACCCGCCCTCCGCAGATTCCGTCACCTCCAGGACTCCTCCATCACCCTGCACGCCCATCTACTGCCCCATCTGGACAGCCTCTGGCTGGTCATCCGCCGACCTTCCGACTGGGACAGTCTTGCTTCCTTTCCCAATCTCACCAGCCTCGACGTCCGACTGGCCAGCTACTCGACGACCAACTGGAGTCTCGACTCTCTGCCAGCCTCTCTTCGACGTCTCCGAATCTATGCCAGCGGAGACATTTCCCTTGGCGGCAGCCGGCGTCTGACTCAGCTCCGCTGCCTCCTCATCGAGGCCTACAGCCGCCCCTGTCTATGCCTGCCCTGTCTAGCGCAGCTAGCGTCCCAGCTTGAGCAGGCAAAGCTGACAACCTACAGCCTTCAGGACATCAGCCTGCCCGACAGCCTACAGCGACTCAACCTCCAGCCTCTGCAGAGCAGCGAGGGGCTCCAGGAACTCCTCGCCTCCCTCCCACTCCTCACCCACCTTCGTCTGCCCAGCCTGCGGCCGGGGTAGCTGGCCAGCATCCTCTCCGTCCTCCCGCCAACCCTTCAAAGCCTCCATGCTGCCATCCAGGCCGACCCTGCAGCGAAGCCGCCCGTCCTGGCCGACTCCATCTGGCCTGGCCGCCAAGCCTCCACCTTCTCAAACTCTCCTACGACATCCAGATGGATCACAGCAGCTGGCTCAGGCAAGCACTGCCCAATATACTCCCTCGTCCCTTCCGCCTCATCCTGCAGCCCAGCTCCCATCTGCCGCCACCGCCGCCAGCGGAGGAGCTCCTGGACACTCTTCCACTGGGCCTCTCCTTGGATCTTCGCCTCCGCCGCGCTCTGCTGCCCAAGTCCCCGTTCCTTCCGGTTGCGGCCTGCCTTTTGCCTAGTTCTCCCCAAAAAGGAATGCTATGCAAAGAACTGTTTGAAGGCTATAGTGATGCCTGGTCCTACGAGTTCTGCAGCGTCTCTCAAAGCAGCCGCCAATGCGTAACAAGACTCCTGAAAAGCCTACTTACAACGTTTTTCTTGTGATGCTCTATCGGCCACTATCTTTTTCTTTTTTTTGGGGGTGTCTTTTATGGATTGCTTTGATAAAAAGTGCAACGAGCAAAGTAATACCAAGGTCCTAAAAATATCAAGACTCCTTCACAGCGGAAAAATGCCACATTGAACGCATAGAAGCAGAAAACTGCTACATGCTGTGCCCATGCCCTCCAGCCTCCGGAGTCCTGCCTCTGACTGCACTGCCCTCTGGCAAAAAAAGTGGAGCTTTATGTCAGAAGCAGCAGCCTTGTGATTATTAAGATCTAGCAATAACCCCAAAAACGTACACCAGGCTCGAAAGGAGGCTGGCTCTTAGCTTAAGCTTTTGCACAATTTACTTCAGCATCAACAGACACCATAACAAAAAGCAGCGAGTCTCACATTGGATCCTAGGCAGCCATCGTATCTACTCCTATGCGGCAAAGTACATGGACAGAATCACTCATTGGCTGCGTGAACAAGAAAAAGGCCTCATTGAAGGAGGATGAAACTGGTGGGCTGATCAGCGGCCTTCTGCTGCCAGCGCTCCAATCCGCCTGGCATCGCCTGTTGTAAAGGCGGCACTGCTGGCTCTGCTTCAGGAACACTGCGGCAAAGCAGTGGCTGCAAATGCTCACCTGTCTGTCTTTCCAGCTCAAACGGAGGCCATTCATCTGCAGCTCCCCCTTCTCTGAATCTTCTCTTTTGGGGGAGGGTTCATTTGGACAGCAAATTCAAAGAGTTCAAAACTCAAGACCTATTCAATTAGTTAGCTAGTTCAATTTATGGGCAACTTAAATTTCCATGAAACAATATTATGTAGGTCATGAATTGTAATTCTTAAAATTTCTGTTTGAATGAACACTCCTTCCACGGTGCCCCGCCCTCATGCCCTATCAATGCTAGCTGGCGAGGCCTAGGCTATCACTGCTGGCAAAGGAGGATCCCACAGATTTAGGAAGCAAGCTTCGGTGCATTTGGCAAGTTCTTCGCAGGTGCCGTCATCCTGTAAGTCCGCGTCTCAAAGTCCTTAATGGGCAGTCGTGATGATCGCGGGGAAAGAAATGGAGCTGGCCAACTGAAGAAGGGCACTGCTTTGATTGGCAGGCGAAATATCCACGTTGGGCACAATCACAGAGCGCACTTCACTTTGCATGGGACGTTGCCACTCTGAAATTTCACTAAGGCATTCAAAAAAAGGCATACAAGTTTTGCACGAATTAGTCATTTGAACTAAAGAGGGAAAACGTTTGTCAGTTGAAATTCGAAATTCGAATTCAAATTTGTCATTTGAACTAACGAGGAAAACTAACTTATGCTGAAAACGTTTTTGCACAGTCCGATCATCTTGATGGAGTAGGAATAGGTCCAGAGAGTTACAGCAGGCACGAGTGGGAGGCTTGAACTGGCATAGAGGCGGCACTCCCTATATAAGATTGCCTCTCATTGGGCTAGCGCAAGCAGACCGTTAGTAGCGTTCGTTTCCAAAGTGAACGCTAGAGGTTCAAATTGATTCAATTTATTTGATTCTTTTTATTGATGCTCCTCGAAGGAAAGTCAAATTACTCTGATTATTCGCATTGGAAGGAACATTTTTCCTCCTGCTCAGGGAGTACTTCCATCAGAGAGGATCAGGCTCTAGCACATTTAGAACCTAATGATGTGCTTTACTATTTCTAAAGTTAAAGAAATATCTGTTACTATCAGCAAGCCTAATTTAATCTTTGTTGCAAATTTGATTGCTCCAAGTTCAAAGTCAAAGAAACATATCTGCGTCTTGTGGGTCCTGGAACCTGCACCTAAGACAAACGCAGTTTGTCTTGAACGCAAAGTTCACCGACTCTTTTCACTAAAACAAAATGCAGGTGGCTCAGCTAGGTTCGAGAAGGAGAATTGGATATTCAGGGAGAAAAGCGATTGAATTTAGTGTTAATAGGCAGGGGTGGGACAAGATGAAGAGTGTAAAGAAGCGTAAACTGTGGCGCCGTCGGGGCGACGATTGTGACGGCGACGCAGGCAGGGTGCATAGCGCAGGCTTTGACGCAGTCCTGCAGGTATTGGCCAGTCTCCAGCTCTGCCAGCATGGCGGCCTCAAGGAAGATATTCGGCCCATGGTCCACCAGGGTGCAGGGTGCCTCTGCCAACCTCTCTGCCCTTCCAGCCTCCCTAACGCCACTCCCAGCTCACCGCACTGGCGAATCTGTGTGCTGCTATTCCATGAGCCATCGCCGGGATCGGGGACCAGTGAGGCTGCCATCCTCGGAGGAGTACTTCCGCTCGCTCTTCAGAAGGACAGCAACAGCTTCAGTACAGCTACCAAAGGCAAGCTTTTAAGCTCTAACTGGCACTCGAAAAAATTAAGATGTGCTCTAAACAGCCATGTGACACCGTTGCAGAAGGGGTTCCGTAGGCAGCCGATACGGCAGTTTGCCAGTTCGTCGGAAATGGCAGCCATGTTGCCTACGCCCCATGTAAGGAGGCCGACGGGGCCATCTTCCTCCCAGCCCTCGTGCAGATCGAAGCTTTGCAGACAGCCCGTTGGGATAGGCACACTCGTTCCCGCATAGCTCTCCGCCTTCCCTGCAGGCTGCAGTGCTGATTATTCTGCTCTCATTGCACCTGGAAGCAGTCTGCTGTCAGCTTTTTCCACTGCGTCCTATATTTCTGCTGCATCCAACGCTCTCCTTTCTGTCAGCACCTACCTATAAAGTTTTCTATGAAGTACCTCAGCACCTATGCACTCTTCTCTTTGCTACTGAAAGTTGCATTGACACTGGCCTATGGGATGAAGCTATTGGAGCAGCCATAGTTACCCATTTGCACCTGGAGCCCAAGCCAATGGGTCAAAGCTAAGAGCTGCAGAAGCATGGCTGCAGAAGCCGGTTGAGCTAGCTGGTTGCGAAGAAGTAGAAAGCTGACAGATTGAAAGAGGGCCTTGGCATACTGCGCTGAATAGGAGGATGGAGGCTTTGAGGTTTGAGCAAATGGAAAATAATGGCGATGACAACAGCATCGCTTACGCTTCGGTGAACTCAGCTGCTTTCTGTCACCAATTATAAGGCAATTGAGAGTGACGAGGTGGGCGGAAACTAGAAAGCCCAGCTTTTCATTTTGATCCAGATGCATGCATTGAACGCTCAAATTTCAACCTTTTAATTTCTTCTTTTTCTATTTTTCTTCCGTAAGCAACTGGGAAAACAGCGCAGCAGTTAAGGTACTCTCTGAAGGTGAAAGAGGAATGAGGTGATCAAGATCACTGCTCTACATCAGACGATACTAGGATTAAAACTTTAGATTCCGTTTCATTTTTTTAAACTTATTCTACCCAAAGTAAAGAAGTTAGTACACTAGAAAGGCCTTCACCGAGAACCCGTTATCCTTTCTCGAAAATTCATACACTCAGAGTAGCAATGCCTTTTGCCTCTGTCTTCTTTTTTTGACATTCTTCTCCATCTTCTTGCTCAGTCCCTTTGCCGCTTCCGACTCTTCAAAATACTTTCCATCAAGCCCACATTTCTGCCTAAAGCTAGCACAAACGCTGCTTCAGTTGCCGCTTGTGCCGGAAGTATACGGCGGCGCCTCCAAAGACGAAGAAGCCGAAGAGGCCATTGAGGATGGCCAGACAGTACCAGAGCTGCTTCACCTCCAGCCACAGCTCCGGGCCGTCAAACAGATGGGAGTCATCAGCAGGGAGCCCGCTCGTCAGCAGGGAGTTCATGCCACTGCCCATAAGGAATCCCTACTTGGACTTTTGTCCTATAGAAGGGCGGGCAGAGATGAGGGGGGGGCAGTGCCAAGAGGGAAAGCCAGGGCAGGAGCAGGTAATGGCTCTCCATGGCCAGACCAGCCAAAAGCATTCCCGATGGCAGCAGAGTGATGATGATGATGGTGTCTGAGTCTGAACATGTGGCGGTTGCCCAAGCCAAATGTGGAGTGGGAGAGTTTTTGACCGCGGAGCGGCCCGAAGGGCCACTCTGCGGTCTATAGAGGTTACTAAACTTTTGTCCTCATATATATATATATATATATATATATATATATATATATATATATAAATATATATATATATATATATATATATATATATGTATATCTGGAAATGCTGTCCACGGGCGAATTCTCAACGGAAACTTTTTTGACAGCGGAGCGGCCCGAAGGGCCGCTCCGCAGTCTATAGAGGTTAGTAAACTTTTGTCCTGATACGTTATATATATATATGTATCTGGAAATGCTGTCCACGGGCGAATTCTCAACGGATTGGGACAAACTTTTTTTTTCCTGAAAGGTAATGCTATTTTAGGAAGATCTGGAGGGGTAGACCCGGAATTTGAGCATTTGAAACATTACTTTTTTGGGTAGAAAGGTTGAAAAATGGGGTATGCTGTAAAATGCTCAATTCTCAACGGATTTTGACAAACTTTTTTTTCCCTGAAAGGTAATAATATTTTAGGAAGATCTGACGGGGTGGAACTGATCCCGGAGCATTTGAAACATTACTTTTTTGGGTAGAACTTTTGAAAAATGGGGTATGTTGAGAAATGGCGGATTCTCAACGGATTTGGACAAACTTTTTTTTTGCTGAAAGGTAATAACATTTTAGGAAGATCTGGAGGGGTGGAACTGATCCCGGAGCATTTGAAACATTACTTTTTTGGGTAGAAAGTTTGAATAATGGGGTATGTTGAGAAATGGCAAATTCTCAACGGATTTGGACAAACTTTTTTTTTGCTTAAAGGTAATAACATTTTAGGAAGATCTGGAGGGGTGGAACTGGTCCCGGAGCATAAGAAACATAACTTTTTTGGGTAGAAATTTTAAAAAAATGGGGTATGTTGAGAAATGGCGAATTCTCAATGGATTTGGACAAACTTTTTTTTGCTTAAAGGTAATTAAATTTTAAGAATATCTGGAGGGGTGGAACTGGTCCCGAAGCATTTAAAACATTACTTTTCTGGGTAGAAAGTTGGAAAATTGCAATATGCGGTTTTTGCACTGTAGTACCTGAAGTCTTGAGAATTGCACAGAAGAGTTGATTTTTTTGTTCACTAGTCTTATGTGTCGATTCTAAGTCTTTGCTTATGTTTGAAATTGGTTGAGAAACCACAGACTTGATTTTTGAGTTACAAAGTATCATATAAAGGATGTGCTCCGCGGTCACCTATTGCGCTTTGCGCCATATACTTGTTTTTCCTGAAAGGTAATGCTATTTTAGGAAGATCTGGAGGGGTAGACCCGGAATTTGAGCATTTGAAACATTACTTTTTTGGGTAGAAAGGTTGAAAAATGGGGTATGCTGTAAAAGGCTCAATTCTCAACGGATTTTGACAAACTTTTTTTTCCCTGAAAGGTAATAATATTTTAGGAAGATCTAGAGGGGTGGAACTGGTCCCATAGCATTTGAAACATTACTTTTTTGGGTAGAACGTTTGAAAAATGGGGTATGTTGAGAAATAGCGAATTCTCAACGGATTTGGACAAACTTTTTTTTTGCTGGAAGGTAATAACATTTTAGGAAGATCTGGAGGGGTGGAACTGGTCCCGGAGCATTTGAAACATTACTTTTTTGGGTAGAAAGTTTGAAAAATGGGGTATGTTGAGAAATAGCGAATTCTCAACGGATTTGGACAAACTTTTTTTTTACTGAAAGGTAATAACATTTTAGGAAGATCTCGAGGGGTGTAACTGGTCACAAAGCATTTAAACATTACTTTTCTGGGTATAAAGTTGGAAAATTGCAATATGCGGTTTTTGCACTGTAGTACCTGAAACCTTGAGAATTGCACAGAAGACTTGATTTTTTTGTTCACTTGTCTTATATGTCGATTCTTAATCTGTGCTTACTTTTGAAATTGGTTGAGAAAACACAGACTTGATTTTTGAGTTAAAAGGATCATATAAAGGATGCGCTCCGCGGTCACCTATTGCGCTTTGCGCCATATACTTGTTTTTGGATAAAATGGCCGTGCAACCTTGAAGAGTGGAGGTGGTGGGAAATTGTAGGCAAGGTAATTTTAGGAGGAAGAATAGGGGACTTTAGCTAGCAGCTTGGGGCAACCATAGCTGGAGCAAAAAAGCACCTGCCTTACCGCTTGCCTGTGGGAAAAGATGTTTGAAGCAGGCAGCGGTGTTGATGGTTGAAATGAATGCCAGGATCCACGCTCCAGTCTCAAAACCAGTGCGGAGAAATAGTATGATAGCTACAATGAAATCTCAACTTTCTGAAAACGCTTGGGCTCGGGCTCAGGCTTTATCCAGGCTTAGCAAGGGCTAGTATAGCGACATTGAGTCATTTCCCAATCAGCCATGTGGGAAGGTTTTCGGGCAGCTCATGGAGAGACATACAGGCTAAAAGAGTAAAAAGGAAAATCCCAACCGTGACGTAGCAATAGCCGAAGATCGTAAACGGGGCATCAGTGGGTTGCCAGTAGTTGGCGGCCATCTTGTTCCAAGGGCAGGGCGAGAGGAAAGGCTAGCGTCAGGCAAGCTTCCGTCAACTCTGGCTGACAAAACGGCGGCTTAAGTAGGGCGCATGGGGGCATGCAAAAGTGGTCTGCGTTCGCAGTCCCAGTTGGTTTATCGCGCTGTCATCTTTGGCCATCCCATGCACTGCTCCTTCTTTCTGTCACCCACGTGAAAACCCACCACAAGCTACTGGGGAACATTCAGAGACATGCATTTGATCGGCTGAGTATAAGCCGAGGGCATAGTCTAGACGGCTGGTCTTCTATCGCACTGTCCAATCCTCAGTTCTCCAGCCCCACGCTTTGTTCCGTTTTTCACTTTTTCTCCAGCTATTGACAACACAACTGAGCGCAAATGAAACATAAAAAATTTGGAAATAAAGGATTGGTTGCCTTTCCTTCAACGCCTTCACTGATTAATTATGCTTTCACTGCTAATTTCTCACGGCCAGTGTTTTCCTGCCAAACATTGCCACTGAAATAAGCCATAAGCAACTATTTGTTTAAGTTGTGCTGAAGTAAGCTTGAAGCTTATAAGCTTGCCACGTTTCACAGCTCATAAACGGAACAAGACTTGCCCGATCCAAAAAGCGCAGCTTTTTCTTCAATTCTATTCACAACCATTTCCCAAAACGCTCTCTCAATAGCTGCCAGTATCAGCTGTTGTTGGCATAATTTATCTCTTCCACTCTGGTCTGAACCAGCTCAAAGCTAGACGAAGGTTGGAAATTCGACTGCAGCTATGCTCGCCCTGCTTATCTTCGCCCTATTTCTCTGTCCTTTGGCTGCTGGTCAGCCATTCCTCTCTTACATTCACCGATGACAATTGATGATAGGAAAAGATTAGAATAGGTATGAAGATAAAAAAGAAGAATAAACAAATAAAATTGGCAGACGATCCGGGCTTCAATGTGAACATGGACAGCTGCTCCTGGTGCAGCACCTATCATCGCAACAAATACCAGTGCAGCGCCTATCCCTGGACTGCGACCATGAAGAGCTGCCTGGAGGGTTATCGCTGCGTCAACCGATGGACAACCCGTTGTCCCGAGGACAACCGCAATTGATCCTTCTTTGTTTCTTTTTGGGAATTATTAATGTTTCGTGAAACATTTGCCGGCAACAAAACAAGATGCTTAATTTCTTAACTGGCGGTCTTTATTTAGGAAGAACATTTCGCAAAATCTAATTTGCATAACGTAAGATAGGGGAAAAAACTACTTTAGGCTTCCCATGGCGTGGGACAAAAAAAGGCAAAACATTTCACATCTGCGCAATCACCCTCTCTTCTCCTACAGCATTATCTGCAGATAGCATTGTGAAAAATATACAGCTCTTGTGCTAGACAAGGCCTGAAAAAATGCCAAATGAAAAGCCCACCGTGAAAAAGGCCAAGCTGTCGATTCCGGACTGCTATGCGAGCAACAGCTTTGTGAACAACTTCCGTCTCATCGTGGAGGAGCAAACGCTCTGGGTTTGCAAGGTTGGCCTTTGCAGCGCATCCTATGCAGGAACAGAATGAAGGCTCATTTGCAGGAGAAGTTGGCAGGAGCCAGCCCAGTCTTGGCTCGTCTGGTGTGCGACGTCTTCGATGAGGCCCAGCAAGGCTATGCCACACTTCCCGAGAAAAAGTTCGCCTTAGCTTACATCTGTGCAATTGATTCCAGCTGGGTGTGCTTAGGCTGTCGGAGGTGCTGGCCTTCCTGGTGTGGCTGGATCGGGGGGAGTTGCTGGAGGGGCGTCGCTACTCGAAGCCTGGGGAGATTCTGCGGATGGGGGACGAGGACTTGCTGAACTTGGCGGAGCTGGGGCGGGAGTGGCAGGTGCAGAGCCTCCTGGACGACATCCACCACTACCGCTCGCTCGAATTTCACTCCCAATATTCCGGTTTTCTGGTCGGCTGTCCTGCGAAAATCAAAGCACTTCACAATTGTTTTTGAGAAGCGCCAGACAAGGAGAAGACGCTGATCCTCTATGAGCTGACGCAGATGAGCGACTGCCTGCCGGAGTTGGTGGACAAGGATCGCTGGGTCCTGCTGCGGTTGATCATGAGGTTCGACATCGGACTGGCGGAGCTGGAGGAGAGGACGCCGGCCGGTGCCCTGGAATCCGTCTTTGCCAACTTCACGGAACCAATCGCCGCCCACAGCAAGTCCGTATCGCGGACGCCACTTCGACCAGGAGGTTCGCAAACCTGGCCTATAGATGTTATAATATGGGCAACTGCTAGCCATTGAGGAGAGCTTAGCCCCAAAGTCGGCTATTTTCGACTTTTGTCCTAGCCTGAGGCACCCAGGCACCTTTGCCACTTCCTAAATTTAAGCCATTGCCTTTGGCAGGCAAGGCGCATCTGCTGCAATGTCTGCGCTTGGCCAGTGTGACGAGGCTGAGTGAAGAGGACGAGCAGGGCCTTTTCCAAAGCATCCTGGACTGCGGCATCACCAAGACGGAGTTGGGCCCTGTCAAACCCGCCTTTCTCAATCGCATGTACGAGGTTCTTTTCACTTCATTTGCATTTAAGCAGGCAAATCTAGCCATTTTCAGTATTTTCACAAAACGACTGCCAGTGTTGATGATACACCGGTGCATGCCTTTATCCACAATTGAAATGATCAAAAGCATGGGGCCTTGTCTCGCATTTGGATTGTTCTCGATGCTGTGGCCACATTTAAGCTTTGCCTGTTGATACAAGAATTGACTTGCTTCGTTTTATGTTCGTTGTACGGAGGAACGGAGCAAAGTTTAGCAACCTTTTACAGCAAACAATTCTGTGTATTTTTTACAATTTTCTTAAAGATGGCTAATCAAAGACGTGGAATTTAAAAATTTGAATCGTCTCAATTCAGCCTAGCATTCCAAAGGCAATGACAAAAGATAGATCTAAAAGCTTGCTATTTTTATTTTTGTTCATGTAAAGTTGAAAAAACAACTGGTACCATCGCCAGGCCAAAAGTAAAGCTTTTTTTCCCAAAAATCGATTGCCTTAAGTAAAAGTCAAAAATTTCTCAAAAATATTTTCGTTTGCCAATTAGTTTGCATTGTATTTTTTATTTTCGAATATTTTTTTTGCTATATTTTTTTACAAATATTTTTTTATTTACTGTTTATTATGTATCGAATAAAATTTTAATTAAATATATAACCAACAATTTAACATTTGTATTTGTACATTTTATGCTATATTAAAAGTGGAAGAAATATCTGGTACCATCGGCAGGCCAAATGTGAGACTCTTTTCTCCAAAATTTGCAATTGGCTCGAGCAAAAAGACAAGGAAATACATTTTATACAAGTGGAATCTGCTGCGTCATCTGCATTTTGTTTTTGGGCGTGCATGGAAAGAGACACTGAACTGCGCACCAAAAACAAAATGCATCTGTCCAAGCAGCAGATTCCACTTGTATAAAATGTATTTCCTTGTCTTTTTACTCGAGCCAATTGCAAATTTTGGAGAAAAGAGACTCACATTAGGCCTGCCGATATGCGGACAGACGGACGCAAAAATGGGGTAACTGCTTAAGCTGGCCTTGGCCGCCCGCCGCTTCGGGCAGGGCGCCAGAGCTCCTCCGGCCTCCGGGCACGGGTGCTATGGCCCCTACGCTTCGCCTAGCATGCTTCGCATGCCAGGCTACGCTCCGGGGCCTCCGCACCCATGCCCTCCAGCCTCCGGATCTCTGACTGCCCTGCCCTCCGCGGCAGGCGGCCTTCGGCCGCGCAAAAATTTTGTTTTGCAAGACCCGGCGTTATAGCAATTTTTTTATACAAATACTGTCCAGTAGAATGATCTAAGCAATGGAAAAGATGGCTGGAATATTTTGGCAATCACGTTCGCAAGAGTGTTCCACTTTTCCATTAACCTAGAGTTTTTTTGCAGAATAGCATAATATATCAATTATGTGCTTCCTATTGGCCTGGCGCGAGGGAGCAAAGCGACCGTCAGCGCCCAGGCCCTCTTTTCGACCCAGGTGTATGTTTTGAGGGTTAATGCTAGATCTTGAAATTGATAAGGGTTTTTCTCATGACATACGAATTCAATCGCTCTGATTCTTTTTTCATTGGAAAGAGCATCCTCGAATTAGTCTGTACTCGCGAGAAACTGCCATAAAGTTTACAATTTGGTGTAGAAAAATGCAAAACAAAGTGCCGTCCGAACTCCTTCCCTGCTGCTGCCCTGCTGCCCTGCTGCTGCTTCGCATCTGCTAATGAACGAGAGTAGGTATTCAATTTATCCCCCCACCCCCTATCCGGTCCTTGGGCTTCAGGTATTCGTTTAAAACTCATAGCCCTTCAATTGACCAGTTTAGCATAGGCACCAGTGGTGTAGTGGTGTAAGCGGACCAGTGGCTGGTTGAAACTGGCAGGTTCGAATCCTTCTCGTGAATAAAGTTTATTTTTTGTATATTTGAAGTTGAGGAAAATAACTGGTACCATCGGCAAGCCAAAAGTAAAGATATTTTCTCCTGAAAACCGATTCCCTCGAGTTAATTTTTTTTGCATGATTATTCACTTTCCAAACTTTAGTTTTTTTTAGCTAAATGGTGTCTTATTCGTTTATGCAAAAAAAAACAACAATTAGAAGAAAAAAATTAAAACAAGTCTTTTGTATGTTTAAAGTTGAGGAAATAAATGGTACCATCGGCAAGCCGAAAGTAAGCTCTTTTCTCCCAAAAAAAAACAAATGCCCCGAGTGTAAAGTCAAGGAAATTTCCCTACTACGAGTGGAATCTGCTGTGTCACCTGTATTTTGTTTGAGCGCGCATGAAAAGAGCTCTTGAACTGCGCGCGAAAACAAAATGCAGATGCCCCACAAGCAGATTCCACTCGTAGTAGGGAAATTTCCTTGACTTTACACTCGGGGCATTTGTTTTTTTTGGGAGAAAAGAGCTTACTTTCGGCTTGCCGATGGTACCATTTATGCTATATTGGGCTGGCGCGAGGGAGCGCAGCAACCGTCAGCGCCCAGCCCCTCTTTTCGAACCAGGTGTATGTTTTGAGGGTTATTGCCAGATCTTAAAATTGATAAGAGTTTTTCTCAACAAATCTTGCACCGATTTTTCTGATTTTGGTTGCAATGGAAAGATCAACATCGAATTGTGGGGGGTACTCGCGAAATTTAGCAAAACCTGGCATGCTTTGCTTCAAAAAATTGATAACAAAAGTGCCGCACGAACTCCTTCCCTTCCCTTCTTCCCTTCCCTTCTTCCCTTCCCTTCTTCCCTTCTTCGCATCTACTCCATGAACGGGTGTAGTTATTCATTTCACCCCCCCCCCCCCCCACCCCAGCCGCTCTTAGGCCTTATTCAAGCGTATAGACCTACATTCACTTGGTTCAGATGTGTGAACCAATGGTGTAGTGGTGCAAGCGATTGTCATTCTGGCTAAATCTTTCAGGTTTGAGTCCAGACTCATGCATTTATTTTTTTGAATGCTTTTAAAGTTGAGGAAATAACTGGTACCATCGGCAAGCCGAAATAAAGCTCTTTTCTCCTGAAAAAAATCGATTGCCCCGAGTGTAAAGCCAAAGAAATTGCCCTACTACTAGTGAAATCTGCTGTGTCACCTGCATTTTGTTTGAGCGCGCATGAAAAGAGCCCTGGAACTGCGCGCGAAAACAAAATGCAAATGCTCCACAAGCAGATTTCTCTAGTAGTAGGGCAATTTCCTATTTGCTTTGTCCCAGCTGAACTGCTAGATTTGAAAAGAAGACCTGAGTTTTTTTGTTTACAATTCATATATAATGATTCCGAATCTGTGCTTATTAGTTGTTGAGAAAGTTGTTAGTTGAAATTAGTTGAGAAACCACAGACTTGCCTTTTTGAGCAACACACTTTTAAACATGTAATTATTTAGTTCAGCCTATTGCTTCGCGGTCACCTATTGCGCTTTGCGCCATTATACCGCGCTTTGCGCCATTATTTGCGCCATTATGTCTAGTTTCAAAAATATATATAAAAAGGGGGTAAACATTTTTGGGCAACCAACTTTTGAACCTCTCAATAAAGCTCTCTTAAAAACAAATAGACGTTGCTGTATGATTTACTGTCAAAGTTTGTTCAACATTTCCAAGCTACGGAATGGAATCAAAAGGAATAGGATTAGGATAAAATTTATCTCCGAAGGCCTGGTTCATGGATCCCGCCAAACGCTTATTACAACGGCTGCAGGTACTGATGACGCAGCAGAATTTAGGAAACCTGCAAAAGCCAAAAAATTTTTCAACAGCTTATTCGAAATGATAAACAGGAAGGATCAAAATCCAACTTGCAACTTGCATGACAGCCAGACTCTGCCAGCGGCAATGCTGACACAAAAACAATCAGAAATAGCATCAGTGCCATGGTGGTCGATTTCTCTTGTAAACTGAATGACTTTTTCTTGAGCTTGACTGACTGGCTCAGAAAATGTAGGATTGAAGAAGAGCAACGTTTTCTTAATTCAAATGAGATTTTTGCCCTTTTTGTGTTGCTAACAAGCATGTTTTGTAAATACAGACGATTCTTTAGAAAAAGAAAGACAACAGTCCTGCAAGGGTAAGGATAGAGATAATTTTTGGTTCAGCCCAGTATTCACGTGGGCGGAACAAAAAACAGCAAAGCTCGCATATTTACGCTTCAGTGTCACTTATGAAAATCGAAATAGTCGTTTCTTCATGACGCCAAAATTAAGGAATTCAAATTAATTAATATCTTATTACGGTATTACTGAAATTGTGAATCTCCGATTCAGTGTTTTATTCTCTCTTAGCTGGTCTTTTAAGATTAGCTCTATTAAAATTAGCTTGGGCATCAAGGAGATGAAATTTTATTTGATTCATCTTATCATAAAACTAGCTTGGGCTTTAAGGTGATGAAATTAAGTTTAAAACCCTTATCAAGAATTATCTTTACTAAATTTTGAACTTGACTACAGAGCTAAGAGAGCCCAGAAAATTTTCAATTTCATTTTTCAAAAATTTGTTGTACAGTTATAATATTTCAATTAATTTGCAAAAATTATCTGAATTAAATCTTCTATCATACAAAATTAATGATTGTAGCAAAAACCCAAAAAACTGGGCAGATTCTTAAAAAAATATTTTTTTCCATTGCTAATCAGTTTTTTAGTGTTTATTTTTGGTACTAGCTGAAAAATCAACCTGAGGTGGCCAACTTTACTGGGCTCTCTTAGCTCTGTAGTCAAGTTCAAAATTTAGTAAAGAAAAATCTTGATAAGGGTTTTAAACTTAATTTCATCACCTTATAGCCCAAGCTAGTTTTATGATAAGATGAATCAAATAAAATTTCATCTCCTTGTTACGCAAGCTAATTTTAAAAAAGCTAATCTTAAAAAAGACCAGCTAAGAGAGAATAAAACACTGAATCGGAAATTCACAATTTCAGTAATTACATACTTTCCACCACTATGACCAAAACTTTTTCCAGTACTCTCCCACGGTTTGTGGGGGATATATTCCCCAGGATTTCCTATTGAGAACACAGAACACTAAGAACACTAAGAACACTTGGGAGAACACTAAGAAGACTTCTCATTAGGTGCGTTATTGAGAACACTTATACTTAACATAGTCCTGCTCGGGTTGACGTTGAGCTAGGTGCCAGATTCGACCTGTCCTCGCTTGCCCCAAGTCTGCTGGTTTAGGCGCAGGTGGAATTTTGCATTTTGAAGCAGTACAACATACGCTACAGATGTTTCAGTGAAAAAAGTCGAAAAATAGCACATTTTAGTCTTCCCAATAGGTGATATTATTGGGAACACTAATGAAAAATTTTGCATTAGTGTTCTCAATAAGTGCATATTAATGGGAACACATTCTTTCACCCTTAGTTTGCCCTGCCATCAGTCCAGTAACTGTCTGCCAGTGCCTGTGCTGTTCTTTTGTTCTTAGTGTTCTTAGTGTTCACTGTTCTCAACTGTAGCAGCTGCTGCTTCCAGAACTCTCAGAATCGAACGACACGTCGCTCGAAGCACAGCTACTCCGCCCCATTTCTTATCACTCACCTTTCACTTGTTAGGGGCTGGAAAAAGAAGGGGAGAGGTTGGGCTAGATTGTGAGGGAATGATGAAAGGGCTGCTGTGCCTAATGAAGTGCAGTGAGTGAGTGCCGAGTGTGTACACTGAGATACGATCATGAACTCCACCTCCCCCTGCATACTGCACATCCATCCACCCCTCAACCACTCAGCGCGAGTTTAGATAATGGTTACTGGGGGAGGACGCATTGGAACCCATTAGCCTTGCCAATAACAATCTCAGTGGACTATTTCTTATTGAGAACACGGAACACTAAGAACACTATGAACACTAAGAACACTATAAAACACTATGAACACTAATAATACAAACAAGGTATTCTCAGCTATCGCCAAGATGCGCGGCCTTTGTTTGCCTCTGCCCTGCAAAATTAAGCTGAATTTATTGAAAAACCAGGGAATTATGGATGTTCGAATTTTTGAAACATCAAGATTTTAGGTTTTTGACTATAAAGCAAGAAATAATAAATTTTTCAAAAAGTCCTTTTCGCAACTTCAAGATGTCACCATGACAGATGTACATGCCAAAAATCAACTGATTTCATTGAAAAACCATCAATTTATAAATTTTCAAATTTTTGAAACATCAAGATTTTTGGTTTTGACCTAAATCGGGAAAAAAATAAATATTTCTGAAAATCCTTTTGCCAGCTTCAAGAAATCGCATCACCGGATGTAACTGCCAAAAATCAGCTGATTTCATTGAAAAACCAGTGATTTATGATTTTTGCAGGAATGTCCCGCCCCCCTAGAGGGGGGGATACAACCAGTTATAATCCCCCCTAGAGGGGGGGCCACAACCTGGTTGTATCCCCCCCTACAGAGGGGGCCACAACCATGGTTGTATCCCCCCCTACAGAGGGGGCTACAACCACCCTGTATACTTTGTGCCCACCTCAGTTTCGAATTTTCTATAATCCTGGAACTGTGACCTGTGTATTTTCAAAAATTATTGCCAGAGAAACGTCAATGTGATGGGTAAAAAATTTTGCCCGATTTTTTTCCCAATAGTTTGAGCTCAAATGTTGGCTTCCTATAATGTTTTTAGCTGCCGTTGCTAGCATATGTGTTCCTTGCAAACGAAAATTTATGCTTTTGCCATTGAAATATAAATACTTGGACCATGAAAAATTAGCACTACAATATTCTACCTAGTGCTTGAAGTGCTTGAAGAAGTGTTTGAAGAAGATTCTGTTGAGGCAGTGCCAGCATGGATGCAAATAGATGCACCTCTGTGGTGCAAGGATCATATTCCTAGTCTTAAAAAGTCATCGTCCTAAAAATATGTGCATGAATTCATGACAGATGTGGGCTGGATTTTACTTTCTTTTCTTTCTTTTCTTTTGTCACCGTACAAGACGTACTTGCTTGTCTCTAGAAATGAAGCAGGCTAGCATTCCATCTCAAATGGTTCTTGACAAAAATGTTCGGGTACAAATTCTTACCAAGCACACTGATGTTTCTCTGGCAATAATTTTTAAAAATGCACATGTCACAGTTCCAGGAGTATAGAAAATTCGTAATTGAGGTGGCACCTACAGGGTGGTTGTAGCCCCCTCTGTAGGGGGGGATACAACCATGGTTGTGGCCCCCTCTGCCCCCTCTTATAACTGGTTGTATCCCCCCCTCTAGGGGGGCGGGACATGCCTCGATTTTTGGTGCTTTGAAACATCAAAAAGTTGAGTTTTAGGCGAAAAACGCAAAATTACGCCAAGCACCAAAAATGGCCTGGAGATACCACCCAGACGGACCTTCATGCAAAAAATCAGCCAATTTCGTTGAAAAACCATGGAGGCCCGCCCCCGGAATGACATATATATATATATATATATATATATATATATGTATATGCGAAAAGACGGATGTAAAAATGGGGCAACTGCTTAAGCTGGCCTTGACCACCCGTCGCTTTGGTTAGGGCGTCAAAGCTCCTCCGGCCTTGGGGTATGGGTGTTACGGCCCCTAAGCTTCGCCTAGCATTCTTCGCATGCTAGGCGACGCTCCGGGGCCGCCGCACCCATGCCCACCCGCCTATGGAGCTCTGACTGCCCTGCCCTCCGCGGCAGGCGGCCGGGGGGCGCGCCAAAAAACATGTAAGAAGACTAAGAACACTAATGGCCAGTGGCGGATTTAGGGGGGGAAAGGGGGCCAACCCCCCCCCCCCCCCCAACGGATTTCGGGGGGGGGAGGGGAATCCCTCCCCCCCCGAAACTTTCAGGAAGGGGAAAAATTTCACCCTTTTAGATGCATCTTGTCAAAAATCTTGGCAAACTAAGGGTGAAAGAATGTGTTCCCATTAATATGCACTTATTGAGAACACTAATGCAAAATTTTTCATTAGTGTTCCCAATAATATCACCTATAGGGAAGACTAAAATGTGCTATTTTTCGACTTTTTTCACTGAAACATCTGTAGCATATGTTGTACTGCTTCAAAATGCAAAATTCCACCTGCACCTGAACCAGCAGACTTGGGGCAAGCGAGGACAGGTCGAATCTGGCACCTAGCTCAACGTCAACCCGAGCAGGACTATGTTAAGTATAAGTGTTCTCAATAACGTGCCTAATGAGAAGTCTTCTTAGTGTTCTCCCAAGTGTTCTTAGTGTTCTTAGTGTTCTGTGTTCCCAATAGGAAATAGTCCCGATATATTCTCGCGGTTTTTCGCAAGCTTTAAGGATTCGCAAGTGAAGCCTACACAGTTGCCACGATAGAAATTACATTGACTAAGCCTTAGCCTTTGACCGCGGGAGTGGTCTGACCCCCTAAACATGTACTGTGTGCTCTAGGGATTTTATCTGCGTTTTCAACTCACTCCTTTGCTGATTTTTAAAAAAATCGATATGATGTGTCCTATTTGCGAAATAAGCGTAAAAAAAGGCAGCCTTGCCCATTCATCTGAGTCGAATCCATTTAGGCGGGCGCCTCAATCAGCCCACATGGAGCTGTGCAGACTGCCAATTCAGCAGCAACCTTGCATCTGAATCTGCCCTTCACTTTGTTCTGCTTCAGCACCAGCTTGCCACGCTTCATTTACCTACTGAGGCTCTCACACATTTGCTGAAATCAGCAAAATCGACGAATCTGTGAAACTGAGCACCCAAGAACAGATCCCAATCCAAGAAACTTTGATCAAAATGTTGCTCAAATTAGTACGCCTGAATGGACAGACGTAAAAACGAACTACTTAATAGATGACGATTTCTGCATGATTCCTGACACTCCTACGTGCTTTCGGTGCTCCAAGCAGCTGCAACTGGTGAAAAGAAGAAGGTGTTTCCCTATTTTACTTTATCAATGATATTTTACGCCTTTTTTAGCAGGGCACAAAGAATATACAACCTGCAGTATCACATACTGGCCTGCTACAAACTTCAACCCTTTGCATGCGGCAATTGCGGTTTTCGAGCCACGCTGAAGCAGAGTGTTCAACGTCATCAGAAACTCGTGAATGAATGCAGGTAGTATCATGTTTTTGGCTGATATTATCGAAACAGCCACAATTACCTTAGCACTGCGGAGATTCGAATTTTGGACAACGCGGAGGCCGAAAATGTCATCAGCAAAGGCTTTATTGAGTGTTTCAATTTGCCTGCTGCGATGTCAAAAGCGCTCTGTTGATGTTATGTTCCTGCATTTTTAAAGGCAGGGCATCGCCGATTGTCCCATGATGAAGATGAAAAGGTAAATTAGCAGGCTTATGGCACCTTTGAATCTAATGTGACAGGTATTCATGGCAATTGTTGATTCATTTTGAAAATCCATTTTTTTGCTCTCGTCCAGATAAATATGTCTGGCCACAGTTGTTCCATAACAAAAGGAAGGCATGAGGTGCTAAAATTGATCAGCCAACATGCCGACAGTCCATGATACGAGCGCCTCCGGAGGCGGACTCCTGGCACATACAGTTGAAGCGCTGCTTACAAATTCAGCGTTGCCTACATTTTCTAGCCTCTCTGGGCACAAGGACACTTAGAAAGCAGGAGCAACCCGAATGGAACGCGACGGCCGCTCATGTGACAGGCCGAGAGGGAGTAGCCACCGTGTCCGGTGCATTTCTGCAATCATTATCTTGCACTCTTTAGTCCTGAGATAAGGCATATAGGGTAATGCTAGAAGTCCCCGAAGGCTTTCTCCTGCCCAACTGAGCCCCAGGAGCAGCCGTTTGAGCTGGCTGGTTTTAAACGCTTCGTGTTCACCTTTCTTTCTTCCTGCACCAGCTCTTTCTGTGACCTAAGAATGCTGCTTCAGAAAGCATGTTCTGCAGTCTTCCTATTCAGGTGGCTCATGAAATCCAACATTAAAGCCGTATCAGCCAACCTGCCGACAGTCCATGATGCGAGCGCCTCCGGAGGCAGATTCCTGACACAGGCAGTTCCAGCGCTGCTTCCAAACTCCGCGTTGCCTAAGTTCCCTCTTTAGACTCAAAATAGTTCGAAAAGTATGAGCAACCCGAAAGGAACGCGACGGCCGCTCAAGTGACAAGCCGAGAGGGAGTAGCCACCATAGCCGGTGCATTTCTTCAATCATTCTTTTGCTCTTTCATTTTAGGGCGAGTAGAAAAGAAGAGGGTACTCGATAGAAGTCCCCGAAGGCTTTCTCCTGTCCAATGGAGCCCCAGGAGCAGCCATTTGAGCTGGCTAAAATCCCAGTTTTTGCGCTAGTTTTTCTGGCAGTGAAAGAAGGACGACCTTGAGCGATGGAGACGAGGGAGGCGATGAGCGCAATGAACATGAAGATGGCCATGGCTCTTGAACCTGCTTCCTAGTGATCTAGCCTGAACGGGTGGAGCGGTCTCACTTTTATGCTGCTGAACTAGACTGGAACCAAAATGCTCGCATCAGATTTCCAGCGTGAATCCAATTGTCTAGAAATGATTCTTGGCTAGAGGAACCTACTGTGGTTTGCAGTTTTTCGGCGAGGCATGGAAAAAAAATAAATAGCTTGATGTTATCTCGATTTGATGTTTCAGAGACGATTTATGCATATCATCATTAATGAAGACCTCCATGAAGCAATTTAGTTGCTAACAATTAATTTAAGCATTCGAAAAATACATTGATGTCTAAACCACAGTTTTTATTGCAGTACGTAA
>JASANA010007209.1:0-16560 GCA_030248095.1 Ptycholaimellus sp. GST1_10
ACTTCTTTGCCGCTGTTCAGGTCCGAGCAGACGGAATGACACTTTTCTTTAAAGGACTTTTGAAGCATAAATCAAGGCAGAAGATGAAGAGTGGGAACCGTTTTTACAGACAAAAGCCCCGCTGGGATCGCAGAAAGCTCCATCTGATTTGTCCTGGCAGAAAAAAAACTGTCCAAGTTCCTTCAGCGGATCTCCTCCACGTCCTCCTGAACTTTGAAGAGTTTTTCTTTGGGAATATTGTGAGAAAAGAAGAACCGATGATAAAGCAAGTGAGGAAAAGCAGCCAAAGTCGCATGCCTGATTAGAGGAGCAAAAAGTGGATGCTACCTCAGATACTGCTGGGATACTGCTCTCTGATGGATATATGCACGGTTGTTGGTCACCGTTACCTAGAGCCAGATTCACATCCACACTTTCAACACTTCACTACCTGCCTACCCGCGCTAAAGTGCAATCCGCATTTTCGGGTTTTGATGCCCAAATTTGTTCCATCGAAAAATTGATTGGGATAGTTCGAAAATGGCATTTTTTGAAGCAAATTGTATGTTTTACTCTTCCGATTGGTTTGCGAGAATCCGATGATATAGATTTGTGGTTAAGGATAATGATAGGAAAACACTGGAAATGATAAATTGGATGAGGTAGACGAATTTTGCTATGTTAATTTTTAAAATACAATATTCAGGCTTAAAATTGATTTATAATCCTTAAGTTTGGTAAAAGCGAAACAACTCGTCGTTTTATAAGAAAATTATTCAGGCCAGGATTTTGTTAAAATTCTTTTACTTCATAAGATATGTTTGACATGGCACAAAATTACATGCAGCTGCTATTAACCATGTTGATGAACACTTTGAAACTTTAACTTGAGATGAAGTTGCATCAACGAATAGGATTCTGTGATTTATGTATTGGCATGTCTTAAGTGTAATTGCAGTGCGATTTCATTATAAATTGTCCTTTCGCAGATCTCGAGCCGCTTCAATAAAGGAAGAACAATATAAAGAAAAAATAACAGAAAACAAATATGACGCGATTATGTATCAATCATCTACTAAAATGCACCGAAACGGTACTCAAGCCAGAATGAACATGGCAATGGAGAACAAAGCGAAGGCAGCTGGAACAAACGCGGCAGCAGCGTGGCTGTTGTCCCTTATGCGTTTGCTGAGGCGCTCGTGCCAGTCGTCCTCCACCCGACACTCCGCCTCTCCCTCATCCTTCTTCTGCATCTCCTCCTCCTCCCCCTCCCTCCCCAACGCCTTCTCCCCTCACCTTGCAGCAGAGTGTGGCGTTCATGCTCATGCAGGGGCCGCCTCCCGTACACGGCACCAGACTGCTGGACAGGATCCGACACGGACTCCGGCACATGCCCCTCAATCCTTCTCCTCCTCTCCCATCCTCAACTGGAGAGGCAGAAGGGCAGAAGACCGGTGGCAGAGTCCCTGGCTCCCGGCCAGGTTGCAGGCCCGCCCCGAGGCCCCCCAGGGACAGGCGTCGAAGCAGTAGCTGGTGCTCCGCCCCGAGTACGCGTTCCCGCCCAGGTCCGCCGCCCGCGTGCAGCCCCGCGCCGGACTGGAGCAACAAAGCTCGCACCTTCAGCCCACATTTTGCTCACATATTCCCTTCAGAGCAGTGGAGCGTCCTACAAACCCGTTCTGCCCCGTCTCGCCGGGGCACTGGCACTGACTCCCCGCCTTGCCGCCCACCGACAGCTGCCCGCACGCAGAGCGACACTCCCCTGCACTCCAACCCATATTCATTGGAGTCTAGGAGAGGGCTGGGGGATGGCGCCTTTCTGACAGACCATGGCTCCGACCTCGTCGCAGAAGGCCCCGTCCTCCTGCTCTTCGCAGAACACCTTCTGCCCCACCTCCAGCAGAGGGTTCCCGCACTCTCCGCCTAGGAACCATGCTAATATGCAAGCAAGAAGAAGCATGGAGCAGCAGTGTGGACCCTTGAGGAGAACAGAGCAGAGGAAAAGGGCAAGGCTGGAGATGAAGATCATTTTAACTGGTGTGATGTAGTGTTGTTGGAAGTGGGTGTGTTGTGAGGGGTCTCCAAGGCGAGGCTCGTCCGATGTCCATCCTTGCCATGGCGCCGAGCCATCAACAACAAGTCCATTATTTGATCTGGCTTTATAGTCATCCTCCCTTTCCCTCCTCCTCCTCAGATACACCGTTCATGCCACCCTTTGCTTTATACAATCATGATTCATGAAAACACATGAATCACAAGCACAATACTTGAGCGTAACTAAGCAGAGTTTCTCAAAGCAATATAAGCCAAAAGAAGCCAATGATCACCTGGAATGAATGGAAAGGAGACTGAGGTAGGTGTTACAAATGTATGAGAGCATTGGACATAGAGCCGGGCTGCAGGACATGCTGAACCACTAAGTAGCTGAGGCGTCGAGAGGCGCTGGGGCGGCGAGGACTCAGCTTTTCCTCTGACTCCATCTCTGCCCTGGACACCTCCACCAGCCCCAGCTCCTGACCTCAAAACCAGGCCCCATCCTTCCCTCTCCCATCGGCTCTACTTCTCTCTCCGCCTAGGGCCAAAGGAGTGGAAGCTAACTAGCACCGCTCAGAGCCTACAGGTGGTCTCTGGTGTCTGTGCAGAGTGGGGCAGGTCGGAGCGTGCAGGTGCCTGAGAATAGAGCAGAGAGTGAGACAGCGAACACTTGGGGGGCTGGGGCAGGAGGAGCGTTCGCTGGCTGACCATTCGACCGCGCTGGGCTGCCGGTGGACCTTCCGAAGCTTTCCGCATCATCACTAGCCGGTGGCAGATCGGCGAAGACTCCCCGTCCTCAAATTGAAGTCCATTCAGGATGCTGAAGGTAGGTGTGGAAGGGGGTACTTTGGAATAGGCGCGGTAGTAGGGGAGTTCCTGCCTAGCGCCGTAGTCCTTGACCATGTCCCGGAGGAAGCCGTAGAGGAGGAGGAGGAGGAAGAAGCCGAGGAAGCACATGCCGCAGTAGAAAGAGACCGGGAATCCGCCAGCGCCCATCTCCCCTGCGCAGGTGGGAGGGGAGAGGTACCTTGGAATAGGCGCGGTAGTAGGGGAGTTCCTGCCTAGCGCCGTAGTCCTTGACCATGTCCCGGAGGAAGCCGTAGAGGAGGAGGAGGAGGAAGAAGCCGAGGAAGCACATGCCGCAGTAGAAAGAGACCGGGAATCCGCCAGCGCCCATCTCCCCTGCGCAGGTGGGAGGGGGTGAGGTACCTTGGAATAGGCGCGGTAGTAGGGGAGTTCCTGCCTAGCGCCGTAGTCCTTGACCATGTCCCGGAGGAAGCCGTAGAGGAGGAGGAGGAGGAAGAAGCCGAGGAAGCACATGCCGCAGTAGAAAGAGACCGGGAATCCGCCAGCGCCCATCTCCCCTGCGCAGGTGGGAGGGGAGAGGTACCTTGGAATAGGCGCGGTAGTAGGGGAGTTCCTGCCTAGCGCCGTAGTCCTTGACCATGTCCCAGAGGAAGCCGTAGAGGAGGAGGAGGAGGAAGAAGCCGAGGAAGCACATGCCGCAGTAGAAAGAGACCGGGAATCCGCCAGCGCCCATCTCCCCTGCGCAGGTGGGAGGGGAGAGGTACCTTGGAATAGGCGCGGTAGTAGGGGAGTTCCTGCCTAGTGCCGTAGTCCTTGACCATGTCCCGGAGGAAGCCGTAGAGGAGGAGGAGGAGGAAGAAGCCGAGGAAGCACATGCCGCAGTAGAAAGAGACCGGGAATCCGCCAGCGCCCATCTCCCCTGCGCAGGTGGGAGGGGAGAGGTACCTTGGAATAGGCGCGGTAGTAGGGGAGTTCCTGCCTAGCGCCGTAGTCCTTGACCATGTCCTGGAGGAAGCCGTAGAGGAGGAGGAGGAGGAAGAAGCCGAGGAAGCACATGCCGCAGTAGAAAGAGACCGGGAATCCGCCAGCGCCCATCTCCCCTGCGCAGGTGGGAGGGGAGAGGTACCTTGGAATAGGCGCGGTAGTAGGGGAGTTCCTGCCTAGCGCCGTAGTCCTTGACCATGTCCCGGAGGAAGCCGTAGAGGAGGAGGAGGAGGAAGAAGCCGAGGAAGCACATGCCGCAGTAGAAAGAGACCGGGAATCCGCCGGGAATCCGCCAGCGCCCATCTCCCCTGCGCAGGTGGGAGGGGAGAGGTACCTTGGAATAGGCGCGGTAGTAGGGGAGTTCCTGCCTAGCGCCGTAGTCCTTGACCATGTCCCGGAGGAAGCCGTAGAGGAGGAGGAGGAGGAAGAAGCCGAGGAAGCACATGCCGCAGTAGAAAGAGACCGGGAATCCGCCAGCGCCCATCTCCCCTGCGCAGGTGGGAGGGGAGAGGTACCTTGGAATAGGCGCGGTAGTAGGGGAGTTCCTGCCTAGCGCCGTAGTCCTTGACCATGTCCCGGAGGAAGCCGTAGAGGAGGAGGAGGAGGAAGAAGCCGAGGAAGCACATGCCGCGGTAGAAAGAGACCGGGAATCCGCCAGCGCCCATCTCCCCTGCGCAGGTGGGAGGGGAGAGGTACCTTGGAATAGGCGCGGTAGTAGGGGAGTTCCTGCCTAGCGCCGTAGTCCTTGACCATGTCCCGGAGGAAGCCGTAGAGGAGGAGGAGGAGGAAGAAGCCGAGGAAGCACATGCCGCAGTAGAAAGAGACCGGGAATCCGCCAGCGCCCATCTCCCCTGCGCAGGTGGGAGGGGAGAGGTACCTTGGAATAGGCGCGGTAGTAGGGGAGTTCCTGCCTAGCGCCGTAGTCCTTGACCATGTCCCGGAGGAAGCCGTAGAGGAGGAGGAGGAGGAAGAAGCCGAGGAAGCACATGCCGCAGTAGAAAGAGACCGGGAATCCGCCAGCGCCCATCTCCCCTGCGCAGGTGGGAGGGGAGAGGTACCTTGGAATAGGCGCGGTAGTAGGGGAGTTCCTGCCTAGCGCCGTAGTCCTTGACCATGTCCCGGAGGAAGCCGTAGAGGAGGAGGAGGAGGAAGAAGCCGAGGAAGCACATGCCGCAGTAGAAAGAGACCGGGGGAGTAAAGGGGGGTAAAGGAGAGGGGCCGGTAAAGAAAGGGGGCAGGGTAGTTGGGCCCTGGCGCTGCCTGGCGCCTAAAGCACTCCACCAGACTTCCCTCCCTTCCATCTTCTTTCGACTTTGGATCTTTAGGTTCGAATCTATTCCTCCTGCCTTCCTTCCCGTCCATAATTGGGAAAGGATGACAGGAGACGCCCATGAATAGATTCAAGAGCTTTGTCAGCCTGCCGCAGACTAGCTTGGGCTCTTTGAGACTGAAGTAGTGAGAAGCGGTATGTCTGGAGCTCTACCGTAATGAAGGAGGGAGGCAGTGAGAGGCGGGGGAGGGCGGGGGAGGGACCATTCCCAGTGTCAATGGCTGCCAACGCGCTGCTTTCCATCTCCTCTGCCTCTTGCCCCCTTTCTTTCCGCTCCTGTTTGTGTGCGCTGCATAGGCAGTGTAGTAGTGGAGGGAGGGAGGGAGTGTAGGAGTGTAGGAGGGGAGAGGCGGTCTTTGTGCACATTGATCGGGATTGGCAGTAGTTGCAGGAGGAGCAGAGAGAGGAAGGAGGCTGCTGACAGACATTCCCTCTCCTTCACTGCCCTTCCACTCACACTCCAGCCTCCCTCCAGTCCCATGCGCCGTGAGTGAAGGACGGGGGAGGACGCTCTTCTTCCGCTTCCACTGGTGCTCGCTTCCACTGCCTCCCGCCCCTCCTCCAACATGTTCCACGTCGGACAGCCTGGTTTCCATTTTCTTCCCCGCCTTTCAATGTCGCTCTCAAATGCTGTGAAAAGTATGTAAAATGGCTTCGCTAAATCTTCTATGGGTGGAGATGATGGGGTAGAATTTCTTCGACAGAGATTAGTCACCCCTGCCTGAGGCGCGATGAGGTTTTGCTGGGCTGAAGCAAGCAGGGTCAGTGACTCGCTAGGAGACCAGAAATGACTCATGGGTCCATCAGAGCTGCCAGGTATGAGAAATGGGAACATGTCGGTTCATTAACATTCTCAACACCTCCATTTGACGTCAATCAAGCACACTCCCTTTGTCCCGTGGCATTTTCGTGAAGGAAAGAGCCACGAAACGAGTCATTACCGAGAAGTACAGGGTAATATGGGCTTTCGCCAAAAGGTGCGCGGCCTGATTTAAATTCCAACGTCTGCAGCACCATATGAAGTTTTAGCTCACTAAAGGTTGTGCTCAAAATTTAAGCTGATTTCATTGAAAAACTGGAGATATATGCTTGTTTGGATTTTTGAAACATCAAGATTATAGGTTGTTTGCCATAAATCAAAAAATAATAAATATTTCGTGAATTTCTTTCAACGCATCCAAGAAATCACCTAGACAGACGTACATGCTTAAAATCAGCTGAGTTCATTAAAAAACAAACCTCATTGAAAAACCAGTGATTTATCATTTTTTGCGTTTTGAAACATCAAAATTATAAGTTTTGGGCGAAAAACGCCACCTAGACGGAGCTTTATGCAAAATTTGAGCCAATTTCACCCATGCCCTACAGCCTCCGGAGCTCTGACGCCCTGCCCTTCGCGGCAGGCCTTCTGCAGCCGCGCAAAAAAGCTCCTTCTAAATTCAAATTGTTCTAAAGTCTCGTGGCTTAAGAGCCTTATGAAGTCAGGTCAGCTGATGCAAAGAAGCGAGTGATTGTGAGCCAACTGATGTTATAGAGGCGTGACCGAAGTGAAAGCAGGAAACGAGATCAGCCTTATTAAAATAAGCTTCTCCAATCTGCCTGCATCTCTTGAGCTGAGCCAAAGTACGGCGAACCAATTAATGAGCCAGCCCACCCTGAGCCTGGCATTATGGCGTGCACAGGGACTCCTACCCATTTACATTAAAGGGAGAGTATCAGAAATGTCACCATTCTCAGATCGGGTCTACTCTTTTTTTGTGAGCAGAGCTAGGTAAAGTAAGCTTGCAAGCATATTTGGTTTTTGAACTTTAGAGTAAAAAGTTTGAGAAAAAAATCCCTAAGATTCCTGTGTTGTAGCATAGGAGAATAGAATTTTAGCAACAAAAAAAATCGTCAAAAAATCATATTATCTACGCCCATTTACGCCCATTAATAATGAATGTATATGATGAAAACCTAAACGTTTGGCCAAAAAAAACATAGAAAATCGATGCGACGTTTTGCGAGCAGCCCAAAATGTGATTGGTCCCTACATTTTGACTTACTCAAATGGTTGATGCTTCATTGACGGCACTTTTAACTTTAGCGCAATTGTTTTAGTTTGATTGAATTTAATGTTTAAATTGAGCTAAATAAATTGTGTGGTAATCGCTAAAAATTGTATCTCACCACAATGAATCACAAAAACAAATCTGCCATACTATTCAACATCAGTTGTCTCTATAAGGCCCTTTAACATACATCAAAACTTAAAATTCACCAAGATTCGCCAAGCTGCAAAACGTTAGTTTCTACTCAGCCAGCTCATATTTCATCTAATTTAGAAATTGCTAAAATAATACGCATTTCATTTGATCATTTTTAAATCGATATCTAGCTTTTAAAATGGACTATTTCACAGGAATATATTTGAAAACCAGCGCTATTTTGAAAAAAGCCAACATGCCTTGCAAGATGCTTTCATAACCAACTATCTTCAGAATTACTCTCAGTCAAATTGGTAGCATTGTCATTTCTGATACCCTCCCTTTAACCATCCCTTCTACCCCTTATCACACCTCCAGCCATAATCTCTATGTTGTCTTCTGCAGACATGATGCAAGCGGCGGGGTTCATGCCAGTGGGCGGCCTTTTGGGGCAGGCAGCGATGGGCATGGGCGGTGTTCCAGCCCCTCACCTGGCCGCACCCGTCCCTCCCTCCCCGGCAGCCTTGGCCCCGGTCCTGGGCCAACCGGGGCTGGGGGGACTGCCTGCTGCGGCGGCCCCGGCTGCTGGCGGCCTGGCGCCTGCCGGGAGTCTGGCGCCGGGAGGTCCGGTGGCGCCGGGGGAGGTGGCGCCCGCGGCCGCCGTCTTCCTCTGCCCCCGTCGACCCAACCACGGCGTGGAGGGCAAGCCCATCGTCCTGCGCGCCAACCACTTTCAAGTACGCATCCCCGGCGGCATCATCCAGCACTACGAGATCGCCGTCACCCCCGACAAGTGCCCAAGGCGCGTCAATCGGTGAGTCTCCAAGCACTGCTCTGCCAGCCTTGCAATGAGCTGCTCTGCCTCAGGGAGATAATCAACACGATGGTGCGGGCCTACGGGCGCATCTTCAACAACATCCTCCCGGTGTACGACGGGAAGCGGAACATGTACACCCGGGACCCCCTGCCCATCGGCAAAGACCGCGTGGAGCTGGAGGTCACCCTACCCGGGGACTCCGCCATGGAGCGCCAGTTCCGCGTCAGCATCAAGTGGGTCTCTCAGGTACCTCATCACCACCCTCCTCCCAATTCTCCCCAAACACGCCTCAACTCCTGCCCCTCCCTAGGTGTCCCTGTCGCTGCTGGAGGAGGCGATGGAGGGTCGAGTGCGCTCCATCCCCTACGACTCCGTCCAGGCCATGGACGTCATCCTGCGCCATCTGCCCAGCCTCAAGTACACTCCAGTCGGGCGCAGCTTCTTCAGCCCTCCTTCCATGGGCGCCACCGGGGCTGGCGGCTCCTCCGGCTCCTATCACCAGGAGTCCAAGCTTGGCGGTGGACGAGAGGTCAGTCTCATCTACCCTCATTGAAGTGATAGATGCGAGAAGAGGGCTTCATTTGGCAGGTGTGGTTCGGTTTCCATCAAAGCGTGCGTCCGTCCCAGTGGAAGATGATGCTGAACATCGACGTGTCCGCCACGGCCTTCTACCGCTCCATGCCCGTCATCGAGTTCATGGCCGAGGTCCTGGAGCTCCCGCCTCAGGCTCTTGCCGAACGCCGCGCTCTTTCAGGTCATCATCTCTTTCTTCTCAATCGAGGATGGTGAATGAAATGTGGAACTCTTGACAGATGCTCAGCGGGTAAAGTTCACGAAGGAGATCAAGGGCCTGAAGATCGAGATCACGCACTGCGGCAACATGCGCCGCAAGTACCGCGTCTGCAACGTCACTCGACGCCCAGCCCAGACGCAAACCTTTCCTCTTCAGCTGGAGAACGGGCAGACCATCGACTGCACCGTCGCCAAATACTTCTTCGACAAGTACCACATGCAGCTCAAGTACCCCCACCTACCCTGCCTTCAGGTGAGCTCAGAGATGAGGCTAGGGAGGAGGAAGGAGGATGAAGTGAAAAAGGTTGAAGGTGGGCCAGGAGCTGAAGCACACGTACCTGCCGCCGGAGGTGTGCAACATCGTGCCGGGCCAGCGGTGCATCAAGAAGCTGACGGACACGCAGACCTCCACCATGATCAAGGCCACGGCTCGCTCGGCGCCGGAGCGGGAGCGCGAAATCTCCAACCTCGTCCGCAAGGCCGAGTTCAACTCGGACCGCTTCGCCCAGGAGTTCGGCGTCGCCATCAACCCTAGCATGACGGAGGTGAAGGGGCGGGTGCTGATGCCACCGAAGCTGCTGTACGGGGGACGGACGCGGGCGACGGCGATGCCGAACCAGGGTGTGTGGGACATGCGGGGGAAGCAGTTCCACACGGGGGTGGAGATCAAGGTGTGGGCGATCGCGTGCTTCGCCCAGCAGCAGCACGTGCGGGAGAACGACCTCCGCAACTTCACCTCCCAGCTCCAGCGCATCTCCTCCGACGCCGGCATGCCCATCATCGGCCAGCCCTGCTTCTGCAAGTACGCCATGGGCGTGGACCAGGTGGAGCCCATGTTCAAGTACCTCAAGCAGACCTTCCAGGGCCTCCAGCTCATCTGCGTCGTCCTACCCGGCAAGACCCCCGTCTATGGTATACTCTTTCTCCTCTTCCTCCTCCTGACTTCCCTTTACAACCTCCTCTCCTACAGCCGAGGTGAAGCGTATCGGGGACACGGTGCTGGGGCTGGCCACCCAGTGCGTGCAGGCCAAGAACGTGATCCGCACCACGCCGCAGACGCTGAGCAACCTCTGCCTCAAGATCAACGTCAAGCTCGGCGGCGTAAACTCCATCCTACTACCCGCCGTCCGGTTACCTCCCCTTACCTCACCTCACCTGCCCCTCATCCTCAATGATAAATGATGGGATGCAGGCCGCGCATCTTCCTGGAGCCGGTGATCTTCCTGGGGGCGGACATCACCCACCCGCCCGCCGGGGACAGCAAGAAGCCGTCCATCGCCGCCGTGGTGGGCTCCATGGACGCCCATCCCTCACGCTACGCCGCCACCGTTCGCGTCCAACAACACCGACAGGAGATCATCACCGACCTTGCCTCCATGGTCCGCGAGCTGCTCATCCAGTTTTACCGCTCCACCCGCTTCAAGGTTCACTCACTCACCTGCCGCCTTTCTCATCTGCTCCTCAATGCATCAATCTCATGCTTGCAGCCGACGCGAATCTTCATGTACCGGGACGGTGTTTCGGAGGGCCAGTTCTTCAACGTCCTTCAAGCGGAGCTGCGTGCGATGCGAGAGGCCTGCCTCATGCTGGAGCGCGGCTACCAGCCCGGCATCACATTCATCGCCGTTCAGAAGCGCCACCACACCCGCCTATTCGCTGTCGACCGCCGTGACCAGGTCATATCCTCTCCTACCTTTCACCTCTCCTCTCCACTCATCTACAGTTGATGTTGAGGTGGGGAAGGCGTACAACATCCCGCCGGGGACGACGGTGGACGTGGGCATCACGCATCCGACGGAGTTCGACTTCTACCTGTGCAGCCACGCGGGGATCCAGGGCACCAGTCGGCCCAGCCACTACCACGTCCTCTGGGACGACAACAACCTCGCCGCCGACGAACTCCAACAGCTCACCTACCAACTCTGCCACACCTACGTTCGCTGCACTCGCTCCGTCTCCATACCCGCCCCCGCCTACTACGCCCATCTCGTCGCCTTCCGCGCCCGCTACCACCTCGTCGACCGCGACCACGACTCCGGCGACGGAGGCTCTCAGCCTTCTGGCACCTCTGAGGTACTTCCTTCTTCCTCCTTTACCCACCTATCAACCTACCCCAACCTTCAGGACACCACTCTCTCCAGCATGGCCCGCGCCGTTCAAGTGCACCCCGATGCCAACAACGTCATGTACTTCGCCTAAACGAAGGTTGCCTATTTTTGGTCTCTAGACATGTAAAAATAATTGATTGATGTGCAGGCTAGGAATGCGAAGATTGACTTGCCTAGAAGAATGGCCTCTAGCTTCACCTCGCCGCCTCTTTCCAGCCTCCAGCCAGGGCGGCTTTTCAGCCTTCAGAGCGTCTGGCTCCAGAACAGCCAGTCTGCCCGCCTCTCATGCTCACGCCCATCACCTACTTTTCAACAGCATCTCAACATCGATCGCTCACACTCTCCAACCACCCGTCTTACCTCAAACCAATCCATCTAGCCTGATCAAACGCTCCCTTCCCTGCAACCCCCATTCTCCTTCCTTCTATGCTTCTTGCTGCCTCCTCTATTTCCTTCAGCCCGCTTAGCTAGCCCGCTTCACCTTTATGTCCACCATCAAGCCTGGTCTCTAGGCATAATGTCTATCCTACATCTTCATGTATAGTTTCATGTGTTGCGGGGAGGATGGAGGAGGGTGTAAGGGTAGGGGGTGTGTAAGGGCAAGGTGTGAGGGTAGGTGAAGTTGAGCACGGAAGCTGGGTGGGCGAAGATCCGACATTCTTCACGGCGGCAGCGTCTCGTGAGGTCTGTCCCATTCATTCATTCCCACCACCCCTCCCCTGCCACCCCAACTTCCCTTGTGCTCAATACCGCCGCCGTCTCTGCCCTCATTCACACCCCGCCCCTCCTACCATTTCATCTACACTTTCTTACCAATTCCCTCTACTTCACTCACTTATGTCATGCAACAGCAAGGGCGATTAGCTTCTCAATGGCTTATCTCTACCCCACTCCATCATCATGGCTTGTGAAATTAGTGAAATTGCGTGTTGCACCGTAAACCACCATCAACCCCTACTACCTGGTCGTTTCTTCCCCTATTTTTCGCTCTACCCAGCATTGCGCTACACCACAATTTGGTCAATGTTCTCATTTTCGAGAAATATTCAAACTCTTACATTACCTTGGAACTAACGATAGCGCTCTTGTTTACTGCCAATACCCTGCTTTTCAATATTGTTCAATGCCAACATACGTTGAATGCCGACTTCCATAACCTAACTCTTTGCACGTTCATTTGCCTTTGTTTTTGTACATTAACTATCACTCTTTAACCATTCTTACTCCTCAATTTATGTACGCTTCTCTCCATGCCCTGCTCTCTATCCATGCCGATACTTTGGATATGCTTCCCTCCATGCCCTGTCAATGCAGTACAAAATAGGCACCGATTTAACAGAAAACGAGTTAGAAAACATGCAATCGAAAATAGACACAATTATAAGACTTTTGGCGCAGTTATAAATAAGCATTCAAAACTCAAAATTCGATTTTTGGCAAAATTTAGAATTTCACCAAATAATTGTATTGCCTGTAAAGCGCTATATTTTCTGTGCGAAAAAATGCTTAAGCTGAACAACATGGTCTAAAATATATGATTAAAGCTGCCTTAATATAAAATTAACTTTTGCTGCAATTATTTAGTTTTTTAGATGCGCCTTCATCGTAAACTTTAAGCAATGTTGAATCATGTACAGTATTTTTCGCGCATATTTTGTCGTTTCAAAATTCGCTGGAAGCATAAGAAGATCTAGGAATTTGCTTCACTATAAAGTACTTTTTGAAGCGCTTTGGAGGCCCAACTTCTTTACTTTTCGGATCAAATTTCACGTTATCAACTATTAGTGCAGCAACTAATAATAAATTCGAGTGTAAAAGGCGTCTCAGCCGCTGAAAACATATCGCAGCATGGAAAAACGCTGAAAAGGCCTAGAATCCCGTGAGGAACTTGTAGACGAGGAAAACGATGAGCGCCAAGGCCACCGCGTAAATGCCGTTCCCGAAACCTGGCTTGCTGCAACCAGAGCCCAGTAAAGCGAAAAGCAAGGAATGAAAGGGAATAAAAAGAACTCCTGACTGCCAGCAGGAGGTGCCCACTTGCGAGCCTCGGCGTAAACTTCGCGCTCCTCCTTCACATTTCTTCTGTTGATGAGGCGAATAGGAGGGAGTGTGGGTTTGAATTGGAACCGGGACGATTTGGCCGATAAGCATGCCCTTCTGCATCTCGCGAGCGTCGGTGGAGTGTCCGATGTCTTCGAAGTCCTCCGTCCCGTCCTTCCCTCCGTGCTCCAGCAACACTTCTATCCCACCCGGGGGGGGTGCTTCCAACCCACAATTCCTCTTCTTTGCATCACCTACTAAGCCCTTCTACTGGGAAAATGTTATAAGACATGGATCCTCATACTTCCTTTCTATTAACAAAAAGTTACCTCATACAAGGAATTGGGTGACGTCTCATAGACGTTGTTGTTGATGATGACCCAGCAACTCTGGTTGTTGTTGTGCTCTGCCACTTCCTTCCGAGTATACTCTTGCATTTTAGCGCCTTGCTTCTCTTCTACTGCAAATCCTGCATTAATCACTCCAATTTGCTTACAAAGGCGTTCGTTAATAAGCTCCGCATATGCTCAAGAACAAAGTTTTTGGCGCAAAGAGCAATAGGCGAACGCGGAACCGTTCAGGATTGCGTTATGGAAGCAGAAACTAGATTAATTACAAAAATGTAGCACATTGTGAACATTATGCTTTTTGAATTTTGCAAATCGGCTAAGTAGTTGTTGAAATCTCAAAGTTAAATAAATAAAAAAAATTTTTCCAGGATTTTCAAAATTGTTGCACACAAAAAAATACTCTAAACTTCAAAACTAAACAGACATTAAATTTCTAAACTGACAAAAAGTCAATCACGTATTAGACCCTTCGGGGCCACTTTCAGTGGTAAAAATCAAAATGATTCAAAAATGGTAGCAACCGAGTTGAGATCGGGGAGAAATAAAGATGTAGACGCAATGCGTCCCAGTGGAGTGCAGGGTATAGTACAGAGGGAAGATTGGGGGTTCCTAGGTATTCAAGGTCTTTCCCCCGTCGGTCTCGTCACTGCAGCCATGCACTGTCCCCACATCTCTTCTCTAAACATACTCCCTTGCCTCAGCTGATAACTAGGCCAGCTTTCTGCTCACCAATTCCTCAATGCCTCACTCCACTTGCAAATGCTTCATTGAGCCACCAAATCTGCATTCTCAACAGGCAACAACCCAATTAACAGCAAACACAAACGAACAAGCATTGGCATTGGAAAATAGGAAAATTGGGATTGGAATAAAAATGTGGGAGAAAATGTCAGGCGTAGTCCTGCTTGAGCAGAGCCTCTGGGACGTAGCCGGACTCAGGCGGCGTGCAAGAGGCACTGCAGCTGAACACCGCCACCGTCGCCCAGTCCAAACTCGCCTCCACGCTGTCCACACCCAGCCAACCCAGCAGCCCCGGCATTATCTGCACCATCATCCTCTTTTCCCTTCCAGAGCTCCTTTCTCTTCCCAGGACCTGGAACTCGAAGATCCTCTGAGCCCCGCAGAGGGGACAGGGCGGCACTTGCCCGTCCGCCGGTACATCCTTGCTCGCCCACAGCACCCGACCGCCGCGATCATAGCGCAGCACCTCAACCGCTCCACTTCCCCAAAGCCTAATAGACAAGGAAGAGAGAGTGACCTGCTCCGGATTCTCGCCCAGGACGAGGCGGAAGCGCTCGAAGAATGGATCGATGCAGGTGCGGAGGCTGTCCAGCTCCTGGTGGGCGGGGGCCTTGTCGGGGTGCTTGTCAGGGTTCTTGTCCTGGGCGGCGTCCTCCTCGGCGTCGCAGTCGTCCTCCAAAGGGGCCTCCAAGTCCAGCTCCGCGCTCAGCTCCTCGCCCTCCATGGCCAGCAGGAACTGCGGGCACAGCCGCGGGATCTGCTGGTCCGGGCCAGAGGCGCGGGCTCTGTGGGTCAATTTCTTGACACTCCGTCTTGTGCCCCGCCTTCCAGTGCACGCCCTGGTGCTCCCGACTGCAGTACCTGCGTCATACACCTCTTTTCTTGTCTCTTTAGACAGGTGAGAGAGAACAGAGAAATTGGTACATGACTTTGGAGCAGTACTATTGCTGCAGCGTTTGGAGCCGGGCAAGCCGCAGACAAAGCAGAGACTCTCGAAATCCTCCACCTATTGATGCAGATGAGCAATGGGCAGAGGTGCCGGAAGAGTTTTAAGAGATAGGTAAACCTTGGCAGCAGAAGAGATGTCCTCCTTCTGGATAGGGTGAGGGGCGTAGAAGGGGTTGTTGAGGGGGAGCTGGGAGCGGAGTACGCGCCAGTTGGCAGCGTCGTTGGCGCAGGCAGGGCGAGGGCAGAGGAAGACGAAGAGGGCCCGGTGGAAGCAGTCCTCGGGGCCGCCCTCCACTGCCGCGTAGATTTGCAGCAGGAATCTAACACCGTTCAACTATTGATGGCCTAGAAGTCTTGTTAGCTTCAAGCGGGACCTAAGTGGCCCTTGGCAAGAAGGGCAGATGAGGTCTTTTGGCAGGGGTTTGAAAGCCAGCCAGCTGGGACGCCCACCCACTTTCCCATCCACGAAGAGATGGTGCGATGATACCTGAATTGATGCGTGAAAGCAAGGTGTTTTTAGGAAACGATTTCTCACCTGAGCTTCGTCAAAGTCTCCTTCTAGATAGCCCAGGTTGATGCCAGTGCTTACCACCGCCATCTTTTCTCTTCACATATGGTGCCCAGCTAAACGATCATTCCTCATCACTAATATGCCTCCTTCACTCACACAAAAGTTATATTTCGAAAAATCCATGCATTCTCCGACCCCATATCGTCAAAAAACATTTATTTCACACAAAAAACAAATAAATGGAGGCGATGAAAATATGCCCGTCTGAAAAGGAATGCACAGGAGAAGGGTAGGAAGACATAGGAAGTAGGATAGGTGGGAAATGCTGATGGGCCGTTCAGCGGCGCTCCACGAAGACGAGCTCCTGGGCGTTGAGGTTGAGCTCGGCCAGTCTCTCCCCGGGCGATGTGAGCACGCGCTTGGGGAAGTTCAGCACCAGCTCGTACTCCTCCGCCCCACAACCTTTCTCCGCACAGAAGAGCATCAGAGCCTACAGCCCCCCTTGCCCACTCACCTCAGATCTAGGGGTGAAGGGTACGGGGGACCTTGACGGTGGAGGAGTCTCGCAGTTCCAGCTCCTCCCGTCGCCCGTCCGGGAACCGGAATTGGAATCGGATCAATCGACCTGCGTTTCTTTTTTGGATAAATGGTGGAGTTTGGGCAGCTGAGAAAGCACCTTCCTTGCCAGCATAGCTGCGGTAGTCTTCCACAGTGTTCAGGTGATTCGAGATGCCTTCGCATAGCTGGTCTACTTTGCGGTCTGCAAATACCCTATTCTTCATCTGTTTCATGATCGCAAAATGTTGCGGACTTTTGGAGCTGGGCTCCTCGGTCTGGTTGCCGTTGCAAAGCGGCTTTTTACGCTTTTCAAGCTTGGAGGAAGAGCCGTTCTGAGACTGTAAAATTCGATCCTTTTACTCGCGAAAGAAATGA
>JASANA010007211.1:0-58245 GCA_030248095.1 Ptycholaimellus sp. GST1_10
TGGTAACAGATAGAGATATCATTTCCTTGGCAGCTAACCTTGAGACTCACAACTTCAAAGAACTTGATACATATTCATATCACAAGAAACGAATGAAAGCTGTAGCTAAGAAAATTTATGAGCACGAAGGGTATGGAAATACTCATGCTATTAAGAAGCAGTTATTAAATGTTTTAGCTGTGGTGTACACCAATACATTTACAATTTATATGCGGAATCAAGATTGTCAGGACAACGTAGCCTTACCGATACAAACACCAATGGGGATAGGGGTATATGTTGCTGTGTCTTTGCTTAATCATAGCTGTATTCCAAACACCATGCGTACATTTGATGGTTCTCAAATTGTAATGCGTTCTACTCGTGATATATTCCCTGGAGAAGAATTGACAACAACTTATGGCGCAGATGTTAAAAACCAGACAACGTTTTGGCGAAGAGAGACTACTTAATTGGAATTTTAAATGTTACTGTAATGAGGCATGTGGATCTGTTCGTTTTCGGAAAGCTGAAGCAGAGTACTGGGGATTCAACTGTTCTATTTGTAATGTAGGACCATGTCTACCAACATACGAGCCATTTACATTTATAAACTTATTCAGTTGGATAGCAAAGCGAAAATATCAATACAACCGCATTGTTGGAGCATTGCAAGTGAGATGTATATTTTGCACAGGGGTAAGCACTGTACCATCTCAAGATATGCGGAATATCATGACTGCAGTTGGAATTATTGAGAATCATCATCCTTTTCAATCCAACTTAAAAGAATTAGTAAAACGTCTTTATCTGTTAAATAAACTACGACTTCTTGCAAATTGGAAATTTGAATTTCATTGGTGCAAATATGATTTGGGATATTTTGATCGAAAAGCTATTGATGCATTGTGACAAATACACAAATGTTTCGTCAGTCTTATTGGGTATGCCAACGAATGTGATGTGGCTTCAGAAGCAATTGGTGCTGCATCAGCTTTATGTACCTTGCCTATGACACCACTTGTTAAGAAATATGTTTTTGATTTTCGATCTTCTGCTAATGTTATTCTTGAAACCTATTTTTAGGTATTTTCAAATGTGACTCAAATTATTTACTTGATTGTTTAACTGAATTCATTCGATAATTGATTTTTTACACGTTACTTTAACAAGGTATTATCGGATATCGCCAATAGATGCGCGGCCTTGTCCACCTTGTTAAGCAATGAATTGAGTAAACAGCATTTCTGCTCAGAAAATTCTTAAATAACCCAAACAAGTAAAAAATAACAAATTGGTCTAGGTCTAGTTTTGGTTTCTGAGGTCTTTTTAAACGATAAATAATAATCGAAATAAAAATTAATGATTAATAAAAGTTAAATATAATTTTTTGAAAATTTTACGAATGCTAGGCTACGCTCCGGGGCCTCCGCACCCATGCCCTCTGGCCTCCGGAGCTCTGACTGCCCTGCCCTCCACGGCAGGCGGCCTACGGCCACGCAAAAAAACAAGTATATGGTGAAAGCACCATGCAGACACCATGACCGCAAGCAGACACCAAAAATAGCCAACAATTGACAGAAAATTATTGTTGTACGATAAATACTTCTAGCTGAAAAGGGTTAAGTCTATGGTTTCTCAACCAATTGTAAAAGCCCTGGACATTTTAGGCGAATGCCCCTCCGAAGCCATCCGCCCCGAAATGTTTGAACAAATTTTCATTATAGAACAATAAGTCAAAAAATGTGCGCTTCGCCTACAATCTACCAACAATTTGCCAATACTTGTCTTTCTCCAAAACTTTTGTCTAACACTATTAAAATTTTGCTGTGCAGGCCAGTTTGTCTAAGCATGTGAGTACATTTGTCTTTGATGTCTGTTTGCCTAAATTTAGTTTTTCAGGCTCAAAGAATACAGCAAATAAATTTGCCTAACTTTTTCCTAGGATGAAAAATTTCTAGAAAATGCAAAATAGTCTAAAAATATGTGCTCCCCGAGCTTTAGCTGGGTTTTTCCCAAGAGGCACCTTCAGGCTGGTGCCCAGGAGGCCTCCGACAGGAACTCCCTTAATGATCGATTTAAATTGTTACTACTCCATTTGATGGCTCAAAAATAATTGGCGCAAATATGTTAGCCCAATTAGAATTTTTGTAAAAAACATTAGCAGCCTGTCTGTAACAAGCAAAACATTTTCCCGCGCACTTCGCGCACACCTAACTTAGATTTTATTATCAAAAATCTTACTGAAATGTTGCCCTGAAATTTTTTCCAAAAACGAGTGCACAATTCCTATACAATTTTAAGAAACATTTTTTCAAAGCTTCTGGTGACAATGGGGAGGGGACGCCCCTCCCCTAGGACCCGCTCCCCGAGCCGGAGCTTTGCTCCTCCATTGTACCCCCCCCCCCTGACCAAAAATCCTAGCTCCACCCCTGTACATTGTGAAACACGTATAATGGTGCACATCGCAATGGTGACCGCGAAAGTGCTTTGGGTCAATGAAAAACTTAAATACAGCATTCTTGATTTTGGTTTGAAATCCTTGACCAGTTTAAAGGTCAAATACGTCCAAAACCACCTCCACCGAATTGGTTAATTTTTTCCACATGTTTAGGGGTTGGTGAAGTAAGCTTGCCGGCTGAAGCCGTTTTTTCACTTTCGACTAAAAATTTTGAGAAAAAAATTCCGAATTTTCGTGTGTAGGGAAAAGTAGAAAAATTCAAGAAAAATTCAATTTCGATTTTCTAGTTTTCTCCGCTCAGCAGTGGAAACAAATAACTAAAACCAAAAATTACCAAAACTTAAAAAATTAAAAAAAGTGTTCATTTTGGATCTGCAAGTACAGACAAGTTCAGTCAGTTCGTCTTGGAGCTAGTCACAATGTGGTAAAGTGTTCAGTTTGGATCCACAAGGCTGGCAAGTAGTTAAGTCAGTTTGTTTTGGAGCTAGCCACAATGTGGTCGAGTGTTCAGTTTGGATCCGCAAGTACATACAGTAGTTCAGTCAGTCCGTTTTGGAGCTAGCCACAATGTGGTCGAGTGTTTAGTTTGGATCCGCAAATACATACAGTAGTTCAATCAAATCCTTTTGGAGCTAGCCACAATGTGGTCAAGTGTTCAGTTTAAATCCACAAGGATGGTCAGTAGTTCCATCAGTTCGTTTTGGAGCTAGCCATAATGTGGTCCAGTGTTCAGTTTGGATCCACAAGGCTGGCAAGTAGTTAAGTCAGTTTGTTTTGTAACTAGCAATGTGGTCGAGTGTTCAGGTTCGATCCGTAAGTACATACAGTAGTTCAGTCCGTTCATTTTGAAGCTAGCCACAATGTGGTCGAATATTCAGTTTGGATCCGCAAGTATATACAGTAGTTTAGACCATTAGTTTTGGAGCTAGCCACAATGTAGTCGATTGTTCAGTTGGATCCGCAATTACTGACAGTAGTTCAGTAAGTTTGTTTTGTTTCATGCCTCATTTTCTGGGCACTAAGTGGCTAAGTTTTGCAGCAGTCAACTGATAAGTTGATTGAGGGAACATGCGAAAAATGCAAAACTAACCCAACAAAAATGTCTACACTGGATGTTCAACTGCTATGTTTGGAGAAATTTGCATTTTGGAGAAAGCATGTAAACGGGATCCAGTGAGGAGCATCATGTTGCCAGTGACACGGCATGACATCCCACCAACTCATGTGCATGCTCACCTCTTCTCACTGATATCGACTAAGGGCTATGCAACTTTATACAGTCTATTATACAATCAACCATTACAGTTGGTCGCAAAATAAAATCAGATCTGAAAATCAAATCATTGAACAAGCATATGACGCAAGGGTGACCCCAAACCTCATGCATATTTATTCTGTCATAATTGAAAGTTTGCCACTCAAAAGGACACGTATGAATCTTTATAGATGCATGGTGAACAAAAAAACGTACGTCTTCAGTTGGACACTCAAAAGTTCAGCTGCTAGCTGAATGTTAGCGCCCAGCCCATCTTTTCGAAATAGGTGTAAGTTTTTGGGGTTATTGCAAGATATCTTACAGAAACGTCCAATCCGTCTGGTTCATTTTGCTTTGTAAAGAGCATCATCGAATTAACTAAAGCTCACAACACATTGCCAGAAAACTTCAGAACTCTGAAGAAAATCGCTCAAAACCATTTATCCGAACTTCTACTCCTTCTCCAATTTTAAAGTTTGCAGAAAAGAGACCACATTTGGCTTTGCCAATGATACCAGATATTGTCAAAGCCTCACAAGAACCTCAAAATCTCAAATCCACCCTCTTTTCCGCCTAAAACCCAATGGATGTGACTTTCTGTCTGAGATTGACTAGCTATCCTTCCATGGCATGTTAAGCATGTTGAAGTTAGTCTATGCATCTGCGTAGAATTTCCTCATTGTCAGCCCCTTTCGATGTCTAAACACAAAAATGAGTTTGTCTAAAACTCAATGGATGTGACTTTCTATCCGAGATTTGACTAGCTATCCTTCCATGGCATGTTAAGCATGTAGAAGTTAGTCTCTGCGTCTGCGTAGAGTTTCCTCATTGTTAGCCTCTTTCGATGTCTAAACAGAAAAAAGGGGTCCAGTCATTGTTTTCGTGTTTGAAAGTAAGGGGAGTGATGTGGGATACATGTTTTTGCAAACTTTCTTGAATGCGGAGGTTCCGACAGCCAGAATAGTGTCCACGTATCGCTTACAGTATTTTAATATTTTCGCTCTGGTGATGTTATGTCTATTAGTTTGGACAGGACAAATTGCAGTTTGGACATGACAAATTGCAGTTTGGACAGGACTATATCCACTATTATTGGGCTGCGACTTGAACCCATAGCAATATCTTTGACCTGTTGGAAGTTTAGGCTCGCAAACGACACGAACCCATTATCCGGTATGTCTTTGATGAACATATTTACTTCCGTAAATGAGAGACTGTATGCTTCTTTATTTAACCACGATGCACGTCTTCAGCCTCTCCCAGTCCCAGCCCCAGCCCAAGCCACCATCGCCAAACACACCAGCGCCCATACACTCCTCATCTTTCCCTCTTTTCCGCACTGTGAAAGGGTGCGGGCTCTGCACTCCAGATAAGACTCTTCTCTTCCCTCCCCCTGTACACAGAAAACTGGTCTGTTGTTTGCCTCTTGCTCTCTCACTCGCGCACTTCTTTGCCGTTCTATTCTAAGATCGGAATAGGGGGCAGGGCACGTTTTTTCGAGCAGAAGCAAAAACATCCTGCCTGCTCAGGCTGACAGGCGTAGGGGGCGGGGAGCGGCACTGACAAATAACTAAAACCTCGCCCTAGCTTGCCGCTGCCTCAGTTTAAAACAGAAGCACAAACATGTCAGCCGCACTCGCATCAATACTTTGCCTTTTTTTGGGTTTGGGCGAAAACTGCCAAGGTCCGCCTAGGCTTTCCTGTTCACTACTGATATCAACGACCCCAACAACTGAAACCACTGAATCGCCTTGGGAAGCCCTCAACCACAAACACGCCGCCTACACGCTCTCTCATCTCCACCTAGATCTACTGAGGGCAGCCAACGAAAACAGCACCATCCACCTGTGAGCCCTCTTCATTTTTCGCGAAGTTAAAGTCTAATCCGTGGCCACTCAAAGCTCAGGCCTTTCTGGATGTGCCTGGTAGCCGGTCTGCGAAAAGTGAAGGCTGACTGCGAAGGCTGCTATCTCCAAATGAAAATGTGTTTCACCTGCCCAAAGCCGTCTCTTTGGCTCACGGTCGTGGACTGCGCTTGGTGCATCGGTCGCCATGTGTTTGGCATTTTTAAATCATACGAGCAATGTGGCAAATACGTTATTTCACTCATCAAACAATGTAAAACCTAAGTTTCTCTTTACCCTCCCAAATATTTGTCATTCTATTTGTTATTACTCAGATGCTGAAACTTTATAAACAGATAAGGATTATTGGGATGGCGCGAGCAGGCATGAGCACTTAGCTACATCAGTCTCCCCCCTTAACCCATAACCAGTTTTATGTCCATAGCTCAATATTAATTCATTCAACACAACAACCAAGCAACTTTGACCTTGAAAAACCAGACTGGGGGGGTGGGGGGGGGGTAAAATCAACCCACTCCGGGGGGTTCCTTTTTTAGTAGGGACACGTATGTCTTCTATGATCAGTTCCAGCCAGACTCCAGCTCCAAGTAGGAACACCCTTCATTCCGTCCCCCTCCCAGTACTTCTCCATCTTGGCCATGCAGGGACTGTGAGTGCATGTTAGGAGAGAGGGCGTGTGTGAGGAGAGGGAGCGCGTGTGAGAAGAGTGGGTTCATGTGAAGGAGTGTATCATGTGAGGATAGGGGATTTTCATTGGTTTGGCTCAATTTCACAAATTTTGTTTTTATATGATTGAACAAAATTTAAGTTGATTTACTTCAGCTAAAAACATACAAAATGATTAACACATAATGAATTTAATGCATAAAAATGATAAAGACATAATGAAATCTTTGCAAATCAGATATAGCTGTTTACAACATTTATAACCTAAAAACAATGCTTACACATCAATTAACCATGCATACACCAATAGCTAATTATTCTTAACTAAAAATTCTTTGAGCTATTTGTTCATGGCATTCTGATGTATAATGGGTCTTGCATAACATTTGCTCAAATATTTTGGAAGTTTTCTGGATTCTTCCAACATATGAATCCTTGTGTGCAAAAACATCCATTCATTTTCCGATGAAACAGCTATATCTACATTTTCAACATTTTTACTTAAAAATTGCCGTAAAAGGATCACCCAAAAACCACTTTCAAGGAATATAGTTGATGAAGCTGATACACCTATCCAACATTTCAATTTCTTTCTCTTGCTTAATACGCAAGTTCCAATGCAATAGTTCACCGTAAAATATTCATTACTTAGTGCATCACATAAATCAGCCTCTTTGTTGCATACTATTTTGGAAGAACTGTTCATCATTGGAATGCAAAAAAAGCCAATTGCAATAAAAACTCCTGAGGATAGAGCTACTACATAAATATAACTCGTGTTAAATGGTTTAGCTTTCCTATATGGGTCAACAAATAAGAAATGCCACAGTCCAGACAATAATACGTATAAATAGGCACATGAGAAGTGGATGTTCAACTGTATTTTGTATGCGGCAGTTGTTAAAGAAACAGTAGCAATTCATTTTGTTTTGCATAATAGATATCTCTTTTTGCAATATTATAATGGAGCAATTGCACAGTTCAGATGCTCCATATTGATGCCAGAATTCTATGATTGAATGATTAACGCCAGAGGTATTATGCAGACTAGCTTGAAAATTACACGATGCAAAGTTTCTGAGCAATGCCCAACATGTCAGTATGGTAGCTAAAATCATTTGAAGGGTCATTACAGCAGAACGATAGTAACCAAAGAGCGGATTTTTTTGTGCATCTCCTGTGCAATTGTTCACATCCTTATGATTAATACCATTACTTAGTTGATGTTTCACATCTTGTAAGGGAAAATATTGAAATTTAGAGTTGCTTAAAACAGTATCATGTGTTTGCAACATAGTCTCTTCAGTAGGGCTCTTTATTGCTTTTGCAGCATTGTATTTAACAAATGGAATGTGATTAACTTGGGGCAATTTCAAATTTCGGAGAAAAAATACCCACAATTGACTTGCCGTTGGTACATACCATGCATTTCTTCCACTTTGGTATGATTTAAAAAGTATCAATGATAAAAAAGCTAAATCTTTCCATTCCAAGCATCACCGTGCAGTCCTACTTGATTTTGGAATGGCTCGATTTTACACAAAATAGACGGTGAACACTGAGAACCAAGAACATATCCAGGAGGTAAAGGAACAGCAAGTTTTATGTCCCAAAAAGTTGTGGCTGGTCATGATGTAAACCGAGCAAAATTATTCAGTTGGTTTTATATGCTTATATAATTGTTCAAAGGAGAACTAATGCTACCTTGGGATGATCTTAACGTAGTTGGTGATGAGCATAGAGATGAGCACATTCGTCTAAAAAGTACACTAGTATCCTCAGATGTTATGCTCAAAGGATTGTCAGAAGAAATGTATGCCATAAGAATTCACGTGTCTACCCTATCATTTTTTGATTCACCAAACTATAACTTTCTGTTCAAATCGCTTATTAGCATTAGGCTATAAACGGGCCATTTTTCCCGTATATATATATGCAAACAAAAAAATTGTTACCTTTATAGATCACATAGCGGCCCTTCCGAGGTCAAAAACTGAAAACTTTATGATCAAGAAAAATGTTTCCCAGTTTTTCAGGTATTGTACTTTTGATTCCCATCATAAACAAAGGGGGGTCAAAAAACCATGGGTCTCGGCCCTTTGGCCCTTCATGCTCTTCTCGCAAAACGCCTCTTAAATAGATTCAGGAGAGCATTATATTTAAAATTTGTGTTCATAATGAATATTCTTGATGTTAGAAAGCATCAACAAACGACGTCAAACCAGAAGATTAAGATGAAGGCAAATTCATTTGAAGCAACTGAAGAAATCAATATTCCAGAATTTGGTCAATTTTTAATTGAAAGGGGGTTTAGTACAATATCCACCAGAAATTGTGAAAAATATGACTTGTGACGTTTCCCTAGCCAGTTTCGTTGACCTTGAGTTGGTGCGGCGGGCAGAGCCGTGCCGGCATTCATTCTGTCCTTAACCTGCTCCCAATTCCCCCCACTTTTCCTCCTTCGGATCGATAATGAAAGAGATCCTCGCTACATTACTGCTGCAATTCACCACAGCGTTTGGTAGCAGTGAGTGGTTGCTCAGCTGTACCCTACGACCGACCACCTCTACAATGCCCAGCCCAACTTCCGCCTCCAGCGCCCTTTCGGCGACTCCAGCCTTTGATCGAGCCGCCTTCTAACAGCCAGCTTTCGAGTCAATGGCTCCAGTCACCGATCCACCAGGACCAGGACAGGACAGTGAATCGAGACCAGCCTGCAATGCCAGCCTTCGCTTTGCTGCCAGACAGAATCACCTGCAGCGCCCGGACTTCACTCAGCCAGAGACGGCCTTGAGAACTCCGATTGGGCGGCACCTGCAACTAAGCAGCAAGGAATTGAAAATTGACTTTGAGTCTATTTTCAATGTCCGATCTTCATCAGCAACATCACAGCTCCGAGTTTCATACTATCCTTGAGCGGATATTGCGAAACTCTCTACATCAGCCAACATCATCGATGACGTCAGCCAACGTCAGTGCCACCATACTTCGCTGCGACGGGTCCAGAAGTGAACTGAAAAGTTCCTCTTCAACTACCAACCCACTTCAATGATTATACTCAACTAATTCAACTAATAACTAATAACAATTCAACTACCAACCCGCTTCCGCTCTATCCTTATGGATTTTGTGAAATTGTTCTACGCCGACGATCGAGACCAAATTCGACTTCACTGCAGGGCATTGAAAATTAACTGAAAAGTTTCTTTTCATGCCATCTTCAAAGCAACGTCGACAGAATTTTATTATCCTTGAACGGATTTTGATAATTCTCTACCGCTGCTAGCCTACCAGCTCCGAACGACTTCGCAGCTGGACTTTGAAAAATTGGCTCTTGTCAGTTTTCAAAGCACTCCGCTACCAGCCCCAGTCCGCGTCGGCACCGAATCAACTTCACTGCTTGAGCATCGAAACCTAACTGAAAAGTTGTTTTCCTGCTATCTACGCAAGCATCGTCGACGGCAATTTCATTATCCTTGAATGGATTCTGAAATTCCCTGCAGCCACCGGCCAGCAATGGAATCTTCGCGTCTGCTGATAGAGTTTCAAAATTGGCTCCGGTCAGTTTTCAAACTCGCTGCTGTCCGCTGCAATCTTCACGGCCAGCAGCTACCAGCCTTCCAGTTGACGCTTCAGCTTCGCTGCTCGAGTTTGAAAAATTGGCTCTGATCAGTTTTCAGAACTCACCACTGCCTGCTGCAAACTTTGCCAGTCAACAGCAGCCAGCTATCCAGCAGAAGCTTTGCCTCCACTGCTCAAGTTTGGAAATCGGCTCCGATCAGCTTTCAAACTCACTGCCGCCAGCTGCAATCTACGCCGGACAGCAATAGTCAGCCTTCCAGCAAAAGCTTTGCCTCCGCTGCTCGAGTTTGGGCATCAACTCCGACCAGTTCAAACTCACTGCTGCCTGCTGCAATCTTCACCGGCCACCACCGTTTATGAATCCTTTCGGATTTGTAAACTTTCGAGCATCGCTGGAGAAGACCAGCCCGATTCAGAATCGGCCACCGTCTTTCAACTTTGCCCATCTAGATTTACTAATCTTTATGATAACAGCGTCAACTGAGAGCGCAACGCCTTCGAGGCCTTTGCCCTCTGCATGTGCTCCGACAGCAACGCCATCCACAAGGGGGCCCCAAAGACCTGCGCCCTCCTCCTTCTGCCCGTCCTTGAAGACCGCGTAGCTCCCGGACACCTACTGCTGCTTTTGCTACGGCTTTCTGGACGGCCACAACTGGAACCTGAACGCCGCGGGCTGTAACGTGTTCAGCATCCTGGACAACCTCAACTGCAGCCTCTGCCACTTCCAGCTCGTCATCGGCGGCATTTCACTGGCCTCCAAACTCTGCCCGCTTGACTGCAGCCACTGCTTGCTGCCCATCCTCTGCTCCAGCATCAAGCGGAACTAGTCCGGCATCTGCGCCGCCTTCTACTACGGCGGCTACATGTACACGCACAGCGCCATGAAGCCCCGCCTTTGGAAGACGTCTCTCTAATTCCACAAAGGCCGGCACCATCAATCCCCTTCCTTCCTGCGCCTACAGCCAGATCCTGGACGGCTTCCGCAACAACTCCGGCAACTGCATGAACGCGTACAGCATCATGAAGTTCCCCGCCTGGAAGGCGCCCACTCCAGACCCCAAAAGGTCTCCTGCCTCCGCCCTCCTCCTTACTCCGCCCAGCAGTAAGAGGTTGGTTGGTTGGTTGGTTTTCCGGTGGCCGTCAGTTGATGACGGACCATCCCGCCGCAGTGGGTAACATCGACAGGAACTCGATCACTTTTTCGGGGCAGGTTTGGAGGGTGGATACGGCTGGCCGTATGCCCAGGGCAGGCCGACGCTCTCTCCTCCAGCGCACGCAGGTTTCCAGCAAGTGTCTTGTGTCTTCTATCTCCCCAGAAGCACAGTGCGGGCAGGCGGGTGAGGCGATTTGGCCAAAGCGGTGCTTGGTGGCCTGCAGCTGTGTGGCCCGTCCCAGTCGGAGGCGATGGATGACTGTGGCTTCTGCCCTGGAGAAGGTAGCAAGGCTAGAGGGCCAGTCGTCTTCTGTTGCAAGGCGGTGGATGTTGTCTGGAGGAAGGGCAGAGGAGTACTCCTCGGATGCCTCCTGCTCCAACCTGCCTTTCAACGCCTGTCTGACTGTGCCTGGGTTGTCTAGGGCTAGCTCTGGGGCCCGCGGGGCTGGCTCTGGGTCTGGGTGAGGGGAAGGGGGCGGTGGAGGCTGAGCGTCGGGGCGTGGAGGATGCCAGGGCGGGGGAGGCGGCCAGGGCGGAGGACGGGCAGGATGGCCGAGGGCTGACAGCAGCTCTTCTTCGGCTTCCCATCTCCAGCAGCTCCTGAATCCGTCTTTGGCTTTGAGGCGAGGACGGGGTGCCAACTGGGTGGTCGAGGGGCCAGCAGAGGGAGCGGTAGAAAGCCCAGGCGGAGTCCTTGCGGCATTGAAGGTGCATGGATTGGAGGCAGGCTTCTCGGACTGAGGCGGCAGAGTGGGATCCTCTGGGGCAGCCGATGATGACGCGGGACGCTTCTGTCTGCTTCTTCTCTACCAGGGCCCTGTTGGTAGGGGAGGCGAAGGTGAACCAGGCTGGAGACGCGTACATCCCCGCCGGCTGTATGTAGGCCTTGTATAGGACGCGGAGACAGCCTCGTTGGAGCCCCATGAGGTCCCTGCGAGCACCCGGAGAATCTGGATTCTGCTTCCCATCTTTCTGGCAGCAGCACGGCACTGGCTTCCAAAGCGGAGCTGTGAGTCAAACTGCACGCCAAGGATCTTGATCGTCTTCTCCCATCCTACCGCCCTTCCTCCCAGCTGCAGCTGAGGAGGGGGTGTGGCTGTGCCTGGGCCCTGGCAGGGATCTAGAGTGATGAGGAGGGCTGAAGTTTTCTGCACCGAGATCTCCACTCCGTACTCCTCGCACCACGCCTCCAGGCCCTCCAGAGCTCTCTGGGCCTCTCCACCTAGAAAGTAAGAGGTTGGTGGCGTACCTGGCAGACGGAAACCTGAACGGCTTCCAGCTCCGCCTCTACGGACATGACGACGAATTGGCCAACTGCGATCAATTCGCCGCCTGCCAGACTGCAAATTCTATCTATGCTTCTTTCGACAAATCCAAAAGGAGGCAAGAGTAGTGCTAAACATAAAGTTTACGTAACTCTGCAAAGCCTCTTTTTGAGTGGCCAACAGACAGCTCTGCTCCTGCAACTCCGCCCTGCTTTCAGCTCAGCACCTGTACCCCAAACAAGCTGCCAGCGTCATCCCGAGCTGTGTCAATCTCTTCGCGGCTCTCACCGACTACAACTTGCCCGGCGTCATCCCGAGCTGCATCAACCTCTTCTCCACCTTCAACCTGCTGCAATTGCTCAACGTCATCCCAAGCTGTGGAAACTCTTCGTGGCTCTCAACGTGAACAATTGCTCAGTGTCATCCCGAGCTGCGTCAATTTCTTCACAGCCTTCAACCTGAACAAATTGCCAGCGTCATCCCGAGCTGCGTCAATTCTTCATGGCGGCCTGCATAATTGCTCCGTGTCATCCCGAGCTGCGGCAAACTCTCTGCTGCCCTCCAACTAAGCAATTGCATGGTCATTTGCCCATGCCTACTGGCCTAAAGAATCGGCGTAAGAGAATCAACGTAAACCCAAGCAGACAATACACTGTCGTCCCGAGCTGCGGAACTTGGAGCAGTTCAACCAGGCCAACTGTTCCAGTCATAAGAAGCGCAGAGAAAGTATTATTTCTCACTGCACTCGAAAGGCCCTCATCAATCTTTGATGCCCAAAAGGCGAGTCCAAAGCATCGCCGCCCTCCCATCCCGTCGCTTGTACGCGGCCAAAGGCCCACTGCCCACCCTCCCTCCTGCAGCCTCTACGCGGCCACAGGACTTCCAGCCCTCCTTCCAGCGGATTCGCTTGTACCAGACGCCCGCGCCTTACAAGCCCTGCATGTCCGCCCCGTGCTTCTCCGACGTACAAGCCCCCTCAATTCCTCCCCTCCAAGCCTCACAGCCTCCAGTGTGACAGGCCTCTAAGCATGGCCTAGCTTAGCCCGCCCGCCTGTTGCACCGCTGACACGCGCATCCATCTTCCCTCACCTCTTACCTCTGCCTCTACTTTTGCCGCCAGGCGAGAGAGAAGGGTACTCAAATGGGAACCAGGACTCTAGGCCTACAGGCCAGCGCCTCCATTTGCGCGGCCATGCTTCGCCTGTCTCCGGACTGAACCTGAGACAGGCGGCCAGGGCCTAGAAGGACTACAGTCAGATAAACAGCACTCACATCGAACGTGCCGCCATCATCACAAACAGCATCCTCAAACTGCCCCCTTCCTCCACTCCTCATAGGAACGGATGCAGAGGGCATGCTTCAGCTACGGCCACTACGAGAACATCGTCTATCTAGCCGCCGGCGCACTCAGCACGTCCTCAAGACACCTTCTATCTACCCTCAACCCTTCCCCTTCACTGAGGCAGATCAAGAAAGGCCAGGAGTGCGTTCCTCTACGCCAAGCGCGCCCAACTGAGCATCTCTGAGAAGCAGAGCATCTTCAGCCGGTGCCACGCAGACAGCGTACAGATGAACGCCAACAACCCCTGCACCTCAAACACTCTTTCTTTCTCCTAAGGGCGGGAGCCGAAGACTAGCCTCTTCTAGCGCCACTTCGGGATCATCGCATTTTGCATCACCGGCGCATCTGCAAGTCTTCATAGCACCTCACTTGTGCCCTCCAGCCCCACCCCCTCCAAAACTGAGAGTGGCCAAGACTGGCCTCCAGTGCGTGCAGAGCTTCTCCAGCCAGCGCCTCTCAGACAACAGATAGGAGCTGAAGACTAGCCTCTTCTGTCGCCGCCACAAGAACACCGCCATTCGCATCGCCGGCGTATCTGCAAGTCTTCACAGCACCTCCTCTCCGCTCCAGCCCTCCAGCCTGGACCGGCTACGATTGGCCTTGAATGCGCTCCACCCAGCCAGTACGCTTAGCTGGGCATCTCCGAGATGCAGAGCCTCTCCAGCCGGCGCCTCTTGAACAGCGCACAGATGGACGCTGACAGTCCCCTACCCCCCTCAACCTTCCTTTCCACCTACCCCCAAGCACTCCTTGCGGAGCCCCAAGGCCCAGACCAGCTTCAGCAAGCGCTGCTTGGACAGCGTATAGATGGACACCGGCAATCATCTCCAGACCCTCTTCCTCCTTCATCCTTCAAGGAGGCCTGAAAGGAGCGGCATCGATTCTGCCTTTCAAATATCGCTGACTATAGCATTAAAGTTTACTTTAATGAAACTCTGCGGCAAACTTCTCATCTATGCTTCTATTATCCTAAAGGCGGATAAAAGAAGATATCTACAGAACTTCGGTTCTACTCCGCGTCTGATTGAGATTTGCCGACCCTTTCGACGGCGCAAATCTGCAAGGGCTACGGCTTCCAGAACTCCGCCCACGGCTTTGGCTTTGGCGTCAAGATCTTTGCCTACAGCCTCCAGATGCCCATTGACCCCTTCTCATTCTACGCCCATCTATTGGTTGCCCAAGAATGATGCATCAATGTTCATCAACGGCCAGCACATTTCTTCTCTGCTCTTCAGCTATAAGGGAAGTAATGTGACTGGCGCAGGCCTCCGGCCATCTGTTTATACATGGTCTAGTTCAGCAAACTCAGCGGCAACTGGGCCACCTTCGACTGCAACCTGAACCAGACACAGGCCAACGGCCACCCCATCTACACGGCCTGATTTGGCAGGCACAGGCCTACGGCCACCAGGAGTTCAGACTGTCCCTGCACTCTCGCTTCAGCAGCCTTCCTCTGTGGACTCCGACTGCAAACGGGAGACGTCAAACTGCAGCAACTAAGCTAAGAGTCAATCTGTCCCTGCAATCCTCCTCCTGCAGTCTTCCTCTGTGGACTCCAACTGCGGATAGGATTCGACAAACAGTAGGACTAAAACTCAACTGCCAAGCTTCTCATCTCTAGCAGCCTTCCTCTGTGGACTCCGACTGCAGGCCTGAGAACGGCCACGACACAACATCTGTCATTAGCAATTCCTTCAAAAGCAGCCTTCCTCTGTGGACTCCGACTGCGGACTGGAAATCCGCCCCCTGCTTCTCTACACTATCACCACCGCCCCTCCACTATGGCCCCGTCCCCGATGCGGGGGGAGGATTGGAGGTACCCGACCAGCTACTCCTCCAGCCTCAGTCACTCCCTTGGCCAAGCCCCCTCAGCAGCCCATCTCTCCTCAGACCCTGGCCCAGACTCCCCACTGAGCCCTGCTCTGAGTCCCAACTCCAGTCCTACAGCGACCCTCCACTGCCCCTACCGTCGGCGTAGACGCTCTAGCAGCCCATCGTCGACAACCTCCAGCCCTCTGCACCAGCCCCAGCCATATTTCTCTCCAAGAAATATGTCCGTCGATGCCTCCCTGCAGCCGACAGTTGCTACCTCCCACACCCCTTCGGCCCCCTTCCTCAACTCAACTCCTTCCCAGGGAGATGAAATAGACACTACGCCACACCAAGGGGAGGAGGAAGAGGAAGGAGAGGAGGTGGACAAGGAGGAGAAAGAAGGAGGAGGCCAGGTCGAGTCAGAACCGGGAAGGAAGCGATCGCGCTTCTCGGACAAGCCCAATGCCTCGGACCGCCACCCCAAGCCGGCCAAAGGGGGACAAGACCTCTTCGCCTTCCTCAAGGGAGGCAAGAGCCCGGGAGAAGGGAGCAGGAAGTCTCCCAGACGCGACCAACGATCGCCTGGCCCTCACCGACGGTCGCCCAGATGAAACAACGGGTCCCCCAAGCCGACAAGGGCAGAGAAGGAGCTCCAGGTCCTACCTACACTCCTTCCTTTGTCACCCGCTTACATCCTGCATGAGGGAGCCACAGCAGCCGCGTCATCAATGGAGACAGAGGCCAGCGTGTCCTACAGCACACCGCCAGTGAGCCCCTCACTGGCCTCCGCGCCTCCCGCCTTGACCGGGACCTCAACCACTGCTCCACTTCCAGCTCGAGCGGCTGCAAGGGTCACCTTTGCCTCCCTCTTTACTCCTGAAGCGCTGGCCCCAGGGAGTCCAGCGCAGAGGACGGCTGAGGCGGACCCGGGCTACCGGAGCTCGCAGACCTAACCAAACACCGTCCCGGCGCTGCTAGCCAGAAGCCAGCAGAACTGCGCCCGCCTCCTTCAACAGCTTGCCTGGAAACAGGAGGCCATACTACGACTGGAGCGACAGGTCCGGATACAGAAAGGAGCTGCTCTCAGTTCGAGCCTCGACTCCCTCCAAGCCGAGAGGGCACTTTCCTTTCAAAGAGAGTGCCTGGGGTTGGAGGCAAAGTTGGCGACATTGGAGAAGACCTGCCAGGACCTCCAGAAAAAGTTGGCGACCTCAGCAACGGAGAAGGAGAAGGCAGTCCAGGCCCAAAACCTGATCCAGGCCGATCGGGATGACCTCGAGTGTGAGAAACGAAACCTGGAGCAAAAGCTGAACAAGTTCCAGGGCGACGGCTACGTCATCAGCCAGAAGCAGGCTGACAGCCTCTACGCCGCCTTCACCGGCCTCCGCAAGCTGCGTCAGATGCACTCCAACCTACAAACCGTGGCCACCATCGTCAACGAACTGCCAGACGTAGACAAGGTCATGGATGATGGAGGGGACTTTGATTGGCCACGACGACAGGACAATCAGGGAGCCTCCTCATCCTCAGCCCGCTCACGTTCTTGCTCATGCTCACCTCTGCCGCGAGTCACATGGAGGGGCGACGCGAGGAGACAGGAAGCCAACGAATGGAGACCACGAGCCAGGAGTGTCGCTCGCCGTCTGTGGTGATCGGTACGATGACGATTAACTTAAGCAGCCCGCTTCCCCTACTTCCCCCTCCCCCCCCCCTCCCCCCCCCACTCCCCCTGCGCGCCCCCCGCCCCCCATTTTTGCCCCTTACCGCCCCTTGACGTCCACCCGGGGAAACGAGGGAGACGATGGAGAGGGGGAGAAAGGAAAAGGAGAAGGAGGACCGGAAAGAGGGGGAAACGGAAGAAAGGGAAACAAGGAAGGAGGCGGAGGAAGCGAAACACAAAAAACCCAAAAGAGGCGGAGATGGGAGGAGAGACAAACGGACAGGGCACCCCGAGAGGGAAACCCAGGAAGACAACTCCCTCTCCTCCCCCCCCCACCCCACGCTCAACGAAGGATTATGGGGCAAAATAACATATTTTTGTGAAAATTTCATAATTTATACTTAGGGCAATCGATTTTTGGGAGAAAAGAGCTCTAATTTTGAAAAAAAACAATTAAAAATTTATTGGCAAATTGACATATTTTTGTGAAATTTTCATGATTTATACTTAGGGCAATCGATTTTGGGAGAAAAGAGCTCTAATTCTGACCAGCCGATGGTACCAGTTATTTTCTCAACATAAAATTTTCAAAAAAAATGATTGCTTAAGAACGATTCGAACCTCCCAGTTTGAACCAGCTGTTCAGTCGCTTAGACCACTACACCACTGGTGCATATGCATCGTTGTTTAACTGAAGACTTATGAATAAATATCAATACATAAGGCCCAAGGACCCGGGGAGGGGGGTGAGTGGGGGATGAATTGAATACCTACTATCGTCCATTGAATAGATGCGGAGAAGAAGAAGAAGAAGGAGAAGGAGAAGGAGAAGGAGAAGGAGAAGGAGGAGGAGGAGTTCGGACAAATGGTTTTGAGGGATTTTCTCACGAATTTTGCCAATTTTTGATGATTTCTCGCGAGTTTTGGTCAATTCAATGATGCTCTTTCCAATGCAAAAAGAATCAGAACGATTGGACGTTTCTATGAAGCGTAAAATCCTTATCAATTTTAAGATCTAGCAATAACCCCGAAAACGTACACCTGGGTCGAAAAGAGGGGCTTTGCGCTGACACTCCGCTTAAGCTCCGTTCGCGCCAGCCCAATATGAGGACAAAAGTTGAGTAACCTCTATAGACCGCGGAGCGGCCCTTCGGGCCGCTCCGCGGTCAAAAAAAGTAGGTATTTAGTCATCTACATGAAAATTCCTTGAGTTTAAATTTCGAGATATGTAAAGAGAAGCATTTTAAGCTAATAAAATTTTTTTCAATATATACCCTTTGGGGGGGGGGGGTGAAACCTTTGGGGGGGGGGGTGAAACTCTTGGGGGAGGGGTGAAAGTCATGGGGGGGTGAAACCTTGGGGGGGGGGTGAAACCTATGGGTCAGCTCCAATGGCTCCAAGGGTCAGCCAGAAAAAGTATTATAAAAAGTAACAACGATTTTCATAGTGGCCGTCGACTTCAAAGTTGTCGCTTTGCCGCATATGGCTGTAAAACTGAGCACGACTCACAAAGGCTTCAAATAAATTTTCTAAACATTTTTGTTTGGTTTATGTCTATGTAATAATTTTTGACGCTTTTAGATGCTTCTACATGCTCACGCTGTTGATGAATGGAGCAGTTTACGGCAAAAAATCTTGGTTTAGACTTTGTTTTGTTTTGCTGGTCTTTGACACAGACTTATTTAGAAGCGCTGAAAAACTTTGGAAATGAATGCGTGGTTTCGGTAGAGAAAAAGGAAGAATAGGATTGAGCAGAGTATTGGAGAGCGAATGTTGTTGCCAGGTGCACGCAAAATCCCTCCCAGCCCTCTCCTTCCTTCCTTTTCTCATTACCCTTGCATTGGTCGAAGAAGGTCAATCCTCGATCCCAGCCTGTACGGCAATAGGTAGTCTTTTTTCCTTCATATTCTTAACAAACGCTCAAAAATGTAGATTGGGTCGTATTTAAGTAGTTGAAATTATTTTTATGAATCGAGTTTTGCCAAACAAAAAATTCTTTGAAATTGGATTTTGAATGAAAGTATGTTTAACATAGCTATATTTTTGCGACTTTAGCGGTGATTAATTGGTTTTTTAATTTTTATGCCTTTTCTCTCATTCAAACGAGATTTTTTGCTGCGAATGCCTTTGATCAGAATTTTGGATTTGGAAATTCCCGTTTTTGGTGAGGTGACTTGGTTCAGAATTATAAATGTTCGATTTATTTTAAGATTAAGATTTAATAAATTGTAGGGTTAGGTGGTGGCTGGTCTGGTCAGTGAGCCATCAAAGGCAGGGGGCAGTGTAGGTATTAGGCATGAAAAATGGGGGCTGGGTAAAAAGGAGTGCTGTGTCAGCGCGCTGGTCCTCTCCACAGCACTGCTGGAATTGGGAAAGGGATAGGAATGTGCCACATAGAGTAGGGCTAGGTTTTTTGCCCTCCCTCCACGCACAGCGCGCACAGCTCTCCTCTCCATAGGCATAGGCTATTTCATCACTCCTTCTATCCCTCGCCCTTGCCTTGACTAAACTATATTTGTGCATGTTTGCTCAACCGCTCATGCAAGCGGGTTGAGAGAGCTTTAGGCTTTCAGTCCTGAGAGAGGGTCAAATATGTGGGCTAAGTGAAGATGGGTAAAGTTGGCACAAGGTGCGGGGGAAGATGAAAGCTTCCTCTCGCTTCCTTCCCGCTTTCTCCCACACTCCCTAAGTCAGATGAAGCTGAGCGAGCTTTGCTGTTGCAGACTATCCAGAAGAATCCAACCGTCGGTAGAAAGAAAGATGGCCAGCTCAGATGTTATCGCCAAGGTGGAGGCTGGCTTCCAGAAGCTTCAGGCCGCCAAGGACTGCAACTCCCTCGTCAAGAAGTACCTCACCAAAGAGGTTCGGCCTCCCCTGCCTTGAGTGCTAATGGGATGTGGGGATGGGTGGTGCTAGGTGGTGGATGAGTGCAAGGGGAAGAAGACGGGGCTGGGAGCAACGCTGCTGGATGTCATCCAGAGCGGCGTGGAGAACCTGGACTCCGGAGTGGGCGTCTACGCTCCCGACGCCGAGGCCTACACCCTCTTCAAGCCCCTCTTCGATCCCATCATCAACGACTACCACAAAGGGTTCTTTCTTCCCCTTTCTCTCACTCCCTTCTATCCATACAACAGATGGCATTTAATGTCAGCTTTGGACCAAACGACAAGCAGCCGGGGACGGATCTGGGGAAGGAGAAGCTGGGGGAGCTGGTGGACCTGGACCCCGAGGGCAAGTTCATCATCTCCACCCGCATCCGCTGCGGCCGCTCCCTCCAGGGCTACCCCTTCAACCCCTGCCTCACGGAGACCAACTACCTGGCGATGGAGAAGAAGGTTCAATACTCCTTTTCCTGATGCTCAGCTGGTAGGCTGGGGATTGGAGGTGCGCGAGGCGCTGGAGGGGGTGACGGAGGCGGAGCTGAAGGGTAAGTACTACCCACTGGACGGGATGACGAAGGAGGTGCAGAACCAGCTGATCGCGGACCACTTCCTCTTCAAGGAGGGCGATCGCTTCCTACAGGCCGCCAACGCCTGCCGCTACTGGCCCAAGGGTTCTACTTCCACCCTTTCACCTACCCTACTCCCCCCTAATCTCACAATACCTGAAGGTCGCGGCATCTTCCACAACGACAACAAGACCTTCCTCGTATACCCGATCCTCGCCCATCCTCGTCCATCATATGTGCCCTCCATGACAGGTGTGGGTGAATGAGGAGGACCATCTTCGCATCATCTCCATGCAGAAGGGCGGCAACATCGGTGAGGTCCTCCGTCGTCTCATAAAGGTTTATCCCCTCCCCCTTTCTTAGTTCCAATCCCCGCTTCCATCTAACCTTAGTGGGCAAATACAGGGCGTGGAGGCGATCAGTGCAAAGGCTCCGTTCAGTCGGGACGAGCGTCTGGGCTGGCTCACCTTCTGCCCCACCAACCTCGGCACCACCGTCCGCGCCTCCGTCCACATCAAGCTCCCCAAGACCTCCGCTCGCGCCGACTTCAAGAAGATCTGCGACGACATGAAGCTCCAGATTCGAGGTTTCTTCCAGGCTCTGCAGTAGATCAGCACCTGATGGAGTTTTGAGGCATTCATGGAGAGCATAGTGAGTCGGCGGGCGGAGTCTACGACATCTCCAACAAAGCCCGTCTCGGACTCACCGAGTTTCAGGTTTGATTTATTTTTTCTCGAAAGTGGCAAAGGATCAGTTTGGGCTTTGTCAGGCCGTGAAGCAGATGTATGATGGGGTCAAGAAGCTCATCGAAATGGAGAAATCCGCCTAAAGCCACCATATCCGAATGTTTTCATGCTCATCGATTAGGACTTTTTGCCCACCCAATTGTTTTAGTAGCGAATTTATGCTTTCCTCTCTATGTCAATCATTCCCGTGGTTTCCAGTACCGGTTTTTCATCGCTTTATACTTACCACAGCCGCTTGCTGACAAAAATATTCCAGTTAACCCAACAAAACCGAGCCATGCTAAAACGTGAGCCATGCATACACCATGAGCAGTATTGATATCAAATACCGTCTGAAAAAATTATAATGCGTTGGGAACTCTGCTCGATAGATTTCTTTTCCTTTTTATAACATTCTTTGAACAAACCCATTGCTAGCTTGTGACAGAATTTATTTTCAATAGAAAATTAAAAATTGATACTTAAAATTTTGTCATATGGTTTTTTTCAAAGTGAAATTTGCTGAAAATACATATTCAGTTAATCAAATATATTTCTTCACGAATTTCAAGCACGAATTTCTTTGGCATATAGTGTTAGCTTTTTAACAAAGAAAAAGATAATTATAAAATAGTTTCAAGGTCGGGATCGCCTGCTTTGTTCAGGCGCAGCGCCGTCTCCCTTTTTCTCATTTGCAGGCATCGCGAACTGTTTTCTGCACAAGCTTTCATTTCCTTTTTTGAGCAAATCTGAATTGAGAGAACTACGAAACTTTTTCTCCGCAGGTTTTCTTGCTCCGGAAGAACCAGGGATGCGAGCGCAGTCTTCTGCTTCTCGATTCTGCATTGTATTTTAATCAAAAGAGGATGGGAAAAGAGCGTGTTTGTGCTTACGATATCTTCAGCTCCTGTAGTGCTTTGTCGAATTCTGTCCACTGTACCTCTTCAAAAGCCTGCAGTGTCCCATTATTTGACATGTGAACAAGACTAGGCAAAACACAAATCTGTCTGTAATATATCTATAGCACGCGCACTGCAGAAAAACCCAAGCAATCGACATGAAGAATGAGGAGAAAAGACCATGGGATGTGAAGAAGCCCAAGTAAATAGGCCATCCAGTCTGTCCAGAAGTTGAGGCTGTAGGTCGGAGAGGACGAGAATGCGGAGCTGCTGTAGGAAGAAACGCAGCGGGCGACTTGGATCTCGGCGCAGGGAGCAGCCATAGGAGTCCAGCAGCCTGTCTGCAATTGCACAGCTCTCATCTTTGCCTGCTTCACAAGGAAAGCCAAATCAATACCTAGCTTGGCCACAGCGGCGAGTACCATAAATCTATACCGATGCTCCATCCCGTCTGAATTCATTCTCTTTTGCCGCCATGGAGAGCTGAAAGTGGGATAGAAGGACCTGTGATGGCTCGTTGATTGTGATCGGGTTCCAAGCGTTGGAAAAGTGTGCGCGAGACGGCAATGTTCCGTTTGATCTCCGATTCAAAGTCCTCGGCAGAAAAGGCGATGATGAAGCTGAGTGGAGAGAGGAGGAGGAACTTTGGAAGCGCCATGGCCGATGGGTGCGTGGTGCTCCTTGCGAGAAGCGTGAGCAAAGCGCATGATGGAACGCTTCGCGAACAGAAACAGCAGAATGGCGATCTTAATTCAATAGCTTATGAAGGGGAGCTCAAAATTGTGAACTCAAGGAAAACCAGCAGTCCCAGAGCACTCAAGTAAACTACGGCAATTCCCGAAATAGGCTGAATGTGAATGTCTTCCCCAGCCATTATACTGTTTTTGCCAAATATTTATCGAAACTGAAAAGGCTAATTGATCGGGTAAAGGGGCAAACTTGCAATAACTGCGCAGAAGCTTCCTTCTTTGCTTGTTTGACAGCAGAGCTGGTCTTGCAAGGCAAAGCCAGGGCAGGCACGTCAAGAAGATTCCCTAGTCTTCCTTCTATCTTTGGTTTGTTGAGAGCATAAGAGCGTGGTGGTAGGAGATAAAAGAAGAAGATGCCGAAACGGAAGAAGTCCTCCCTCTCGCCCGCCTTCCAGAAGGGGGAGGTGGTGATGGCCAGCTATCGCGGCCAACCCGCTTGGCCCGCCGTGGTTCCCTTAGCCTCTTGTTTGAAACATCCTCCCTCCTAGCCTCTCCCCACGGCTTGACAGATCCGCTGCATCTACCCGCAGCACGGCACCATCGCCTGGCTCGGCCTCACCAGCCATCCCACCCTGAAGCTCAAGTGGAGCGCCATCGCCGCCTTCGACGAGGCTTTGGGCCCGGTTGGCTAGTTTCCTCCCTATCCTCTTGAGCTGGGCAGGAAAAGGGATTGGATGGGAAGGTGGAGGGGAATGCGGACAGCGAAGCGGCCTTCGCCCAGGCCCGCGCCATCCTCCGCGGCGAGGCCGTCGAGGACGCTGCCGCCGGCCTCTTCGACACCCTACACCCCGCCCCGCCGCGCAAACGACACTCCGTCAAAGATCGCGAGGTCCATCAAGAGATCGACAAGGGTACCTATCTCCCTAGCCTCTATCCTCATCCTCCTTCAATTGTGCTTCTACCAGAACTGGAGGAGATCAACTCCAGCTCGGATGGGCTCAAGAGTCCTACGCCTCCTCCCACCACCGACCTCTATTCCGGTGTCCCCTCAAGATGGGCCTCCAAGAGGGTTGTTGTGAAATAAATGGTTTGTGAGGCGTGAAAGCGGGTCGAGGTCGCGGAAGCTCGGACAAAGTGGCGGCAGTGGTGAAGGCAAAGGTGGCCGCCGTGGCTTCCACCGTACGCCAGGCCGCCCTCCCGGAAAAGGAGGAGCAGAATCCCGAGCCAGAAGACTCCAGCACCCCTCCGCAAAAGCAGCCAACTGCACCCCGCCCCAGCAAGAAAGCCCGGCCCCAGTTCAAGGCCGTTGTTAACGGTAGCATCATAGCCAAAAGCCTTTATGATATCAGAAGAAGAGGAGATTCCAGGCGTGGACTCGGGGGAGAAGTTGGCGAAAGGCGACGTAGTCTGGGCCAAGTTCGGGCGCTACGATCATTTCCCTTCTCTCGTTGCACTGCCTGCCTTACAGATGGGGCAGAAATGGCTAGGCTGGTATTTTAGGTGTGCTCGGTGGAGAAGAAAAAGGTGCGGGTGATGTTCCTGCCACTGGCGGAACTCCCACTGGACCTCAAGGCTCCCCAGTACCGGGACAAAAAGTTCGCGCTGCTCCGCAAGAACTGTCTCCATTTCCAGCAATACCTTCCCAAATTCCAGGCATCTTTCCAGCATCGTCAGATTGGCCTAAAATCAGCCACAAAAGAACTCTTGCAGGGTCTCATGCAGTCGGAAGAGCAGAAGGCCGCTCTGGACCAAGCCCAGGCCATAGTGGCCGGTCATCTGAATCCTTTCTCTTCCGCCTCATCCTCCTACTCGCCCAAGCCCATTCCTGCCCATCTCCATGTCCTGCTTTCGGCACGTCCATGTCCTGTTTTGGATGCTCATCATTTGTGCTTGAAGATTGCTTCTGCCACCAGCTCGAGCGATCTCTTTGAGAAGGAAGAGTCGGAGCTCCAGGCTCGTTCCCAGGTTTGCCCTAGCCACCTCTCTTATAGTGTGGAAATGGACGATAGGAAACAGGGTGGGAAAGCGGGCGCGGAGTCGACTGCAGAGGAAGAGCCCGCCGAATCCCACTCCTCTCTGTATCAGCCCACCCTTTTGCATGAAGACTAGAAGACTAGAAGACTAGATGGATTGCCAGGTCCAGCTCCAACACCCCGTCCGAATTCCTCGCAATACTCCGCTCTCAGAAAACCAGGGTTGGGAAAAGAAGAGGTGTAGGAAAGGGGAGGAGGCAATTGAAGTGGATTGAGGACTTCTTGTACGCGCTGCGAGGCGTTGAGAGCAAGGAGCGGCCGGAAGATATGCGCAACGGCCAGCCTATCTCCAAGCCCTCTACCCTCGGCCCACTCCAAAACGTGACAGCGCCCTTTCATGGCTTCAATCTTGGCCTACGCCCGGGCCCAATCCGTATGCAGGCAGACGTGGAGGATGTGATGGAAGAGCTGAGCCTTTGGTATCAGAATCTTGACCCGGAGGCCACCATTCGCGACACCTATGCCTACATCCACAACGTCTGGCTTCCTGAGGCTAGCCTTCACTGCCGAACTGCGAGAACTCGGAGGACCTATTTGATCTGAAGGCGGTGAAATTCGCCATGCGTCAATGGCAGGGGCTGAGCGAAGAGCAAAGCGAGGCCGCACTCCAGATTCCTCCACTTACGTTCTGCCCTTCCCCTCCAATAGCCTCTACAAACGCCTGTCCTGCTTGCAGCAATGGTGCCCCGGAAACGGGCGAGCATGAGGAAGAGGAGAGTGAAGTTGAGGGTGAAAAGGGGGAAAAAGATGGGATGGAGGACGAAGAAGAATGCAAGGAGGAAGAAGAAGAATGCAAGGAGGAAGAGCAAGATGGCCAGGAGGAAGAAGAAGCAGTGAAGGAGGAAGAAGCAGATGGGAAGATCAAAAAGGAAGAAGAAGACGTCGATGAGAACGGGGAGGAGGAGGAAGACGCGCCCGGAGACGAAGATTCAGAAGAGAAGGGCGTGGAAGTGAAAGAGGATTCGGAAACAGAGTCTCATGATGACGAAGCGGGAGAAGAAGGCGATGGGGAAGAGGAAGAAGAAGGCGGTGAACAGGAGGAAGAAGAGGAGGCTATGGAAGTGGATGAAGTGGAAGAGGAGGAGGCGGAAAGCGGTCTGGACACCCTCTTGCGAGCATCCGAAGAGTTGGAGAAGCCAGTCCAGCCTTCGTGAACTTTCTTTTTTCTTTCGAATCCCTTGGTTTTGGCGCATTTTGTTTTGCTGGATAATCAATCGCCCATTTCCTCAGTTTTCTTGCATTGGTTTCAAACTGTTTCTGCCATTTGTATAGTGATGAAATTCTGCTGCCGCCTTCCATGTCCAGTTTTGAATGCAATCTGTTGAATGTCCAGAATTCGAAGCGTAAAGCTCATATTTCTACCAATGGCTAGCAACATTTTACACAATGTGGGGTAAAAATTCACGAAGCAAAAAAGCATACAGTTAGATAACCAGTAAAAGATCATGTACCCAAAGCTTGAATTGGATCACCCCACAAAGAAGAAAATATTTACAAAATACCGTCAAAATCACTCAAATTTGGAAACAACATAAGAACTGGAGAAGTATAGAAGCCAGATGGATATTACACAATCTTATTCAATACTCTGCTGTAACGGTTACCTCTTCCGCATATTCCTATGAAATGTGTCAAGTAATGATATAGCAAGCAAGGTAAATTCTTCGAAAGTAAAACCTGGGGTAACAGTTGAATGGTGTACTCTTGGCCGTCCTCCTCAAAGTCGTAGCGATGGGAGTCATCCCGCTCCCCAATGGTGATGATCCCCTCCTCATTCCCTTCCTCCTCCTGGATTTCCTTCAACCCCCCTCTTCTTTCCTTCTCCAGCCGAACATTGCAGAAGGAGAGAACATATTGAATGTAAGCAGGGCGAGAGGTGGAGGGGAGCTGGAGCTGGGCGGTGGAGGGCTTCTTGGGGCGGCTGTTGACGGAGACGAAGAGGCTGTTGCGGTAGTCGGAGGCGTAGATCTTGGCCGGGGGCTCCTCGCCCTCCTCCTCCCCCTCCGCCGCTCCTTCCTCCGCCGCCCCGCCCTCCTGCCCTGAGGCGGCTGCCAGTCGCTGGGCTGCGGCGGCTAGCTCCTCCTCCTCCGTCACCGCGATCACCTCCTCCTCCTCCGCTTCCTCGCTCTGCAATTCCACCCCATCGAGGCTGGAAGAGGGAATGAAAGAGAGGTGCCTGCTGTGCGATGCCCTGAGCAGCCTCGTCCTCGTGGGCGACGAGTTCGATGTCCTTGGGGAAGCCGTGGCAGCGAACGAAGTGGGAGCGGGCGACGAGCGGGTGGTCGAAGGACACCTCGCACAGGTAGCACTTGTACTTTATGCCCGGCGCCTATTCCACTGCTGGCATGAGAGCGGAAAGGGAAAGGGAGGGAAGGGATTGAACAGCTCGGTTCCAGTTGATGCCGGCGGGGTTGCTGAGGTTGGGGCCGGGGTTGCGCTGCACGACGCGCTTGTCCCGGTCGCACTGCTTGCAGCAGCGACACTTTACGATCTCACGCCGCTCCCAATCGAACTCAAACCTCTTCCATGAGAGGGAGTGGGAGAAAGAGGAGCTGAGAAGGTTTACCTTGTACATGGTGCGAGAGTCGTGCATGAGTGAGCAGAACTTGCAGTGGGAGGAGGTGAGGATGAGGGGCTCCTTGTCCTTGTTGGGGTCCCCGTCCTTGTGCTCCGACTTGTAGTGGCCCATCAGGTCCTCGATGGTGGCAAACCTGGCGGGAGCATGATTAATTGGAGATTATTCTGCGCAGGAAAATGAGAATGGAACCGAGCGGGGCAGTAGGCGCAGGCTCGCTGGAGGTGTTTGGCCTCACGGTGCTTGAGCAGGGCCAGCTCGTCCGTGCAGCGCTGCCCACAGGTCTCGCACTTCGACCCCGAAGCCGCTCCCGAATTACGCTTCCCACCCGCCTCCCGCAGCAACCGTTTCTTGGACAGCATCTCCCTCCTTCTGGCCCTAGTTATTGCTCTTCGCTCTACAATGTCGCCTATTTTCCACCTCACTGAGATTGGATGAGCTGGGATGGGGATGGGTGAGAAAGTGGGGTTGGGAGCGGAAAACAGCGTCCAAAATCGCGGTCTCTGCGCCTGGTAAGTGGAGGCCCTGGTCTGCCTGCGAGAACGAATAGCGGGAGTGGCAGTATGGCGGGGCTTTGAACGCCTACATCACACACAGACACACTCACTCCATACCTATCTATACCCCTCACAGCTCTTTCGTCCTCTTCCTTCCTTGCCCTTTCACATGCGCCTGGCATTGCTAAACTGCGCGCAAATAGTATTTGCCTCTTTTCCATATAATATTCTTTTATGGATATCACATCAGCCAACATCGATGACGATAGCCAGAGATTCTCCGAACAGTAAACATGGAGAAGTAGGAAATAGAAGATACGCAAAGAATTTGGCCTATGGTTTGCAACGGCCCATGAATCGAGGATAGAGGCAGACGTTGCGAATGTGATCCTGGCCTGCGATCCAGGTCATGAATCTCTCCAGGCCTAGCCCATAGCCGCCGTGTGGACAGCTGCCATATTTACGCTGCCAACCCAATGCTCTGTCGCACAGCGGAAAACTCATGGAAAAAGGAAAACCTGGTCGGTGTACCAGTAGTAGGGCGCTGGATCAATGCCTTCCCGCTTGTAGCCCTCCAGCAGGGCATCCAGGTCCCAGCAACGCATGCTCCCTCCGACTATCTCTCCCACTCCTCAACCATTTCAACCCTCCCCAAGTCTCTGCTGATCCGAGGACAGGGAACCAGGCATGAGAAGGTCGACGGACTCTGTTAGCCGGCGATCGTCAGGACAGCGAGGCATATAGAAGGATTTCACCTTCAAATATCAACGCTGCATCAACGTATAGAAAGGAGGAATGGGAGGGAGTAGAGCCTCAGCAGGAAATCTGTTGAGGAGGATGGGCTCCCCGATGGTATCGGTCATGAAGCGCTCTGGCTTCTCCGGAATGTCCTCGCCGTACTCGTAGGCCTTGCCTGTGGCCTCGTTCACAACGCCGTGCTCTCTCAGCCACTCCACCGCCTCCAGGTACGTCATCCGCTTTATGGGCCGCTTGATCTTCTGCAGAAACTGGACCCCATCACTTCCTATTTCGCTAGCTGATGGGAAGTTTTGCCTTGAGGGAGGGGTTGAGCTCTTGGACGAGATGGGCGTGCTGGGAGTCGTGTAGGACCTTGTCGACGACGTCGCAGACGAGGTCTTCGATGCGGTTCATGAGCTCGTCGAAGTCGATGAATGGACACTCAGCCTCGATGTGTGTGTACTCGGAGAGGTGGCGTCGAGTGCGCGACTTCTCTGCTCGATAAGACCTGGGCAGTAGGAGTTGGAAATAAAGAGATGAAGGGAGGGGACAGAGGAGTAAGAAATAGAAAACCGAGCAACGCAGAAGACGTCGCCAAGGCTGGGAATGACAGTCTCCAGGTAGAGCTGGGAGGACTGGGTGAGGAAGGCCTCCTCTCCGTAGTAGTCCAGTTTGAAGAGCGTCGAGCCTCCTTCCACCTATGCAGATGGCCAGGTTACATTTTCTTCTGGCTTCAGACAGAGTAGAGGTGGGGAACCTGAGTCTGAACAAGGGTTGGTGGAGCAACTTCGTAGTAGCCGCGCTGGAAGTAGTGCTGGCGGAAGGCCCACAGCACCACGCTCGTCAGCTTTACTATCTTCGACGTGCTTTCTCCGCGAACCACCAAATGCCTTCAATCCACTCTTCTGTAGTGGAAAAGTATGATTGGGTATAAGAGACCGGTGGTCAAGGAGTACGTCGGAGTGAGCCTCAGCGTTGAGGACGTCGTCAATGCCGCCGGGAGGACTCTCGCCCACCAGCTCATAGAAGTCCACCTTCAGCTCTACACCGCCCGGCGCTTCCTTTCCTGCACAATTTACTCTTGGCTCAATCTAGTTCACAACATGGCAGAGTAAAGAGAACCCTTGGGAACGGCTTCGAGAGTGCCGGTGAGTGTGAGGGTGGCCTCGGTGTTGAGGGAGACGGCGGTGACGGTTTGGCAGAGTTTGTCCGTGCACACCGCCTGCAGGAACCCCGTCCCATCACGCATCACCAGGAACATCAGCGCTTTTCCTGTGTCCATCCTTCCATTTACTTCTCTTCTTTACTGCTTTGAGAGCTTCACGCTGGCAACCTTGTCTGCGTAGGCGATGGACCCAGCCAGAGATGCGCACTCGCTTCCCAACCAAGCCAGGCAGTTCCTTGATTTTGGCAGTAACTGGTTTCGGCAATGATGCATCCTAAACAGCCTCCTTCACACAGCATCATTTTCTAGACGGGAAGAAAGAGCACCTCTTGAATGACGATCTTGGCTGCTTCTTCCAGGTTCTTGGCGTGGCGCTCTCGAGCCTCCGCCTCCTTTGCGGCCTTCTCTGCTGCCTTCCGAGCGTTTGCCTGGCACAGACTCTCTTTTACTTCTTATCACTATTTCTTCTTGAACAAAGGCATTACTTCGACAAGCTTGACAATCTTTTTGAGCGCGGATTTGGGGGCTGGCTCCCACTTGCCAGCATCGGCCTCCTGCCAGGCTGAGGCCTCCACGCCCAGCTCCGACAGAGCCTGTCCATCAAACTGAAATGATGTAACCAGAGACAGTTGAATGAATGGGACCTTGAGAAGGGTTTGGAAGGGCTTGGCTTCTGATCCATCGCCGTTCTCGTCACTGCCCCGTGCCTCCGATACGAAGACATCCATTTCTACCTCTAGACACCTTCTTCAGGTCAATTCTTACAATTTAGATTCGTATCTATACTTTTTTCAGATTATCTTTCACGTCATTCCAGGCATGCAATAGCCCTGCAATAGCCGTTGGCTCCGCGTCACTTGCTTAGCCGCTCAAAATGCGCAGTCTTGTGTCCTGCACATTTTATTTCCAACGCCCATGCTGCTTTATCTTGTAGGTGAACAATAGCTGAGACAATTCCTAAGAGTTTGAAGTTGGGAATTTGAACAAAGACGAGAGCAGTAAAATGACGGAGACGTCGGATCAAAAGGAAGAAGAAGTAGGAAGGGAATGTGCAGATGCTTTGGCCACCGGACTGCACGATCCTCTACAAAGGGTCCAGGATCTTTTGGCTGAACTCACGTAAGCAGCTACCAATCATGCCATCAGTGAATTTGGTGAGAAAAAGATGTGAAATAGGTCGAAGCAAGAAGTGCTGCTGGCTCAATTGACAGCAGAGAACGATGACCTGAGCGGCAATCCCACCGTTCGCTCCGTCCACAGCACCGTTCTTTCCTGCCTTCTCCTTTTGTCGTGCTCTAGGAATTTGCCTGATCATGTCAGATGCTGCAAAGTCAGATGTACTACAAGAAATGTGTGCAGCTGCGAAAAGACATGCTCAGCCTTCACGCGAGGAGCAGCAAAATCAAGGTGGGCGGAGGGAGGGGAAGGGAGGAAAAGAAAAGGAGGAAGAGTTTGCAGAAACGGGCACTGGCGGTGGCAAAGAGGGCGAGCTTGGAGGTGGGTGAGAGGCGGGCGGCAAGACAGCGCCGGGAAGCCGCCGAAGCAGCGCTGGTCGCCAAGCCTAACCCTCACACCGCTCACAAGCGCACCAAATAATCTTCGTCATCTCTTCTTTTCCAGTCTCCTTCCCACTTTCTGGCTTTTTCTATTGCATTTTTCCTGGACTCTATTTTTTCTGACCTATATTAATGAGTCCTGGAATAACCAAGTAGCCTCAGTAACCAACATATGCAAGAAAGACGATTGCTATAAGTTTTTTTGTAAAAGTGATCTTTTTGGTGTACTGTACTGTAAGTACTGATCCTAAAGAGGTAATTAAGAAACAAATCGTAGCTATAGATGCGTAGTACTAGGACTGTGAATAACTTAACTTTTTGCCAATGTCAACTGCCACTTTTATTCGCCGATAAACGAGTCTTGGGATTTGACTGGTCATTTTCTACCATAAGTTTTATAAATATGTATAATTTTTGTAAAAAAAATTTAAATGGGTTAAATTATTTCTATTCTAGACATTAATTTGTCAAACTTATGGCTTATTCATTTCATTTTATTCGTCTTGACCGGCATCTGCATCATCAATGCCCAAAAATTTAATCGGAATAGGTATCAGCCACCGCGAATGCATGGGTAATAATTAACGCAATGTCTATGTTGATTTTTTGGTTGCTGGTTTACTTCTTGGGCGCTGACAGCCTTGAGCAAGTTCAGCGTCAATTCACAAAGTTCATATTTTGACGCTGCCGGATGGCCAATCCTCTAGGAGGCTATAGCGGGAGACTTTCTGAGTTAGGCCTAGAAACCCTTGCAGGGCGTGGAATCACTGCTGACCTCCTTCTCATTCATAGGTGCTATAAAACATGTCTCCTCTACTCAGAAAGCAGCGAAGCACCATCACAGGCACTCCAGGAGAGCTGGCATGGATGTCCTATTTTCTTCTCATTCATAAACTCCGCACTGAGGGGCCGCCACCACTTTGTGGAGCAGGGCAGAGTGGGGGCGGGTGGACGGGACTGCTGACCGGCACGGGCGGGGCAGCGATGGAGGAGCCTGCCAGACGAGCCTTCTTAACCTGGCTACGAGAACACCCACCCAATGCCTTCTAATCAGCTCTCTAGCAATTTCCACTCACGCCTCAAATCTCTTTTCCCTTTAAGAACAACAGTGATGCTGTTCTGGCTATTTCCTGTTCACACAGATGATTGAACAAATAAATATCCTCACTTATGCGTCATTTTCCGTTAAGCCATGGGAGACTGAAGAGGAGAGTCATTTAAAAGGCAAATCAAGGTTATGCCCCGCCCCGTCGGCATCATTAACCGTATCCATAACTCCCCCCTTTTGGCGCCTGGACAGCTGTTTGGTTTGGTATGTACTTAAGGAAGCGCGGTAATGCAGGGCGATACCCAAACAACTTCCTTTGTTAATGACCAGTGCATATGTACCCCCAACAAATCCGTTAATCCCCACTTAGGGCCTTAAGCGCTTTGAATGTGAATTGTGTAATCTAATTGGCGGACTCAGAGCTGAGAGTGAAAGAGTAATAGTTGAAGGGAGGATGGAGGAAAAGGGAACGGAAAAGAGGAGGAAGAAGAAGATGGAAGAGCTGGGGACTGCGTTGAATGCGGAGGACTGGCCGCTGGCGGAGAAGCTGCTGCAACCACTCTGCGACGCGGAGCCGGAGAACTGGCGCTTCTGGCTGCGTCTAGCCAATGTCCAGCGCAACATGGACAACGACTCTCAGGCTATCTTCGCTTACAAGAAGGCAAAACAGTGGGCTTCACTCTCATCCCAAGATCCGCCTTCTTCATACCACCAGACCGAAATCGATGTGGAGCTGGGTGCAGCAGTCTATCGGCTCAAGAAGAAGGAGCCGAAAGGTGAAGAGAAGGAGGAAGAAAAGGAAGGAGAAGAAGAAGATGAAGAAGCTGGCGAAGAAGAATCAGAAGAAAGAGAAGCCAACGAGAGTCGTCTCCTGAAGAAAGTGAAGGACTACGACGGGAGCGGACGATTTAAGATGTGGGCAGAGTCCGCCGCTGCGGCATCACTCAGCCTCACGCCACTCCAACTCGCCTTCCTCGGCTTGGCCACCAAAATCAGCGAAGAAACTCACCTGGAGTTCAAGGAGAGCCTCGCCAAATCCGTGAAAAGTGAGCTTGCCAAGATCGCCACCTCGCTCTACAACGGCATCGGCACCGGCTACGGCAACCTGGCCTGCTACCCCGCCCTCTCAGACGCCAACAGCCCCGCCTCCTACCTACTCCTCGGCATCAGAGAGGCCGGCAAGCATGGAACTACCTCCAACACCTTCCTTCCCATCCAGAGCAAGATTAAGAAGGACGATATCGAGTTGCTAGTGAAGGATAGGACGCAGCCGAAAGTTCCAGTCCAGCTGGCCTTGATCAAGTTCCAGGAAGACGTGGAGATGGGAGAGCTGGGCTGCGCCAAGAAAGGAGTCTACGCGATGCTGGAAGTGCGTCACGATTGGAGCAGCGGTCCAGCCCGCTACCGGAATCAGAAAGAAGACCAGCTCAGATACGCCAGTCGACAGGGTGCGAAAACGATCAACCACGACGAGTTGATCAATTCACCTGAGCTCATGAATGCTGTTCATCGCAACTTCGAGACGGAGCACAGCTACGGAACGCTGGATGGGATCGAGTGCGTGCTGCGGCAGGAGGACGAACGTTTTCGCATCCTTCTCATCAACGCCTCAGGAAGGTTCTCCAGAGAGGAGGAGAACCTCTACGCAGCCCTCAGCCGCGCCCGCTTCCAACTCATCCTCAACCTTCAGCCGGAATCGGAAGGCGCCACCGACAGCCTCCAAACTCTGCTACAGGCACACAAACCGGCAGGGGAACTCAGGAAGTATGTGGACTGGAACCAGCTGAACCTCAAGCGCCAAACCTTAGCGGAGGACGTTCTCATGGGCCACAAAACACTCATCGTCAGCCCTCAGCAGAGCATGAAGGAGCAGAAGCAGGTGAAGGCACTGGGGACCTTCATCTACCACATCTACGACCGCGAGGCCATGGTGGAGTGCCCGAGAGAGCCGCTGGTGCTCGCCTGTCTCCCTCATGCTGCAAAGAGCCAGTCTGAGGATGCGAGGATGGTGCTGCTGATCAAGGAGGTGAGCCAGAACTACTGGGAGCAACGCCGAGATGAGGAGGAGGAGCCAGGCACAGTGGCCGTCCTCCTCTACTCAGAGTCGCGCCCGGCCTTCTCCCCCAACGAGCTCCCCAACGGCCGGGATCTGAAGTGGCACCCCAGCTGCTCACCGGTGTCCCAGTTGGCCAGTCGCATGGCTCGCATTTACTGCGGATCCAGCGCTGCTTCCACATTCACCCTCCCCGCTAGGAACGGCGGCGACGTGGACATCAGCTTAGACGACTGGGCCCCCTTCCAGAACTCCATCCTCCTCTTCCACCCCGCCTCCGGGCTCGCCGCCCTCGAAAAGAAACTCAACGAGGACCAGAGAAAACACCATCTGGAGGCGGAACGCCGCCGCTTCCTCAGCGGACAGCTCCTCACCGCGGACTCCCTGCTGGCCCACGAACACATGGCGGACTACGGGGTCTACGCCAAACGCCCCATCTTCGACCGCCTCCTCAAGGCCCTGGAGAAGGCCGTGGAGAAGCTCCAGCACGCCCTCCGCAACTGGGGCAGCCCCAACGCCCTCGTCTCCTGGCAGGACAAGACCCTCCACTTCTGCCACACCCCCGGCGCCGGCGGCACCACCGCCGCCCGCGTCGCCCTCTGGAACCTCCGCGAGAAGTTCCCCTGCGCCCTCGCCGTGGACAGACTCACCTCCAACCTCGTCCGCAGGGCCATCATGCTCCTCTGGGAGAAAACCGCCCTGCCCATCATCCTCGTCGTGGACTCCCCCTTCGAGTCCTACTCCAGCTCCTGCGCTTTCCATGAACAAGTGGAAGGGGCAAAGGTGGTCATCCTTCATGTGGACAGCGTCTCAATGTCTTCCAAGGGCATGGCGAAGCAGACGCTGAGTCTGGGACTGGAGCTGGAGGAGCTGGAGCGACAGAGAATGTGGAAGCTGTACGAGACTTATGTGGAGGAAGCGAAGCGGGCGGAACGTCTGGATGGTCCGGAGGCGGAGATGCTGCGAAGGGGGGAGGAGGCGATGGTGCTGCCGCACTACGGGATGATGACGCTCTTCGAGCCGCAGCGAATGGAGCAGGAGACGCGGCGTCTGGTGGCTCTCACTTCGGCCGGCCCCCAGCGGGAGGCGCTTCTCCTCGCCTCCTACATGCGCGTGAACGGGGGACGCCGCGGCCTCTCCTTCAGCGTACTCTGCGCCCTCTTCAACTCCTGCTCAGCCCAGGAGCTGCGCAGAGCACTCGGACCCGCCAAATTCATCCTTATCAGAATGGGACAGGAAAAGGACCCCAAGAAAGCCATCTACGCACCGCCTAGCCACAATGTGGCGGACATGGTTCTGAAGCAGCGAGAAGACGATGGCGAAGTGACCGAGGTGCTTGTGGTGAAGCTGGTGCAGGAGCTGAGCAAGGAGGGCTCCTTGGCAGTGAGCGAAGTGGTGCGGGATCTGGTGGAGTACCGGCGGCAGTGGGTGGGAGGGAATGGAGAAGTGCAGAGAGCCAGCCACTGCCCACTCATCAGCCAGTACTTCGAGCGCAGCGGGCTGGAGCCGGAAGACGCCGCACGGGAGCTCGCCTGCCTCGCCGCCTCTCTCAATCAGACCAGCGAGGTGGGCCTCCATCTCTACGTCCACATCGCCCGCTACCTCATCTACTCCGCCGATAAACGCTTCCTCTCCGCCATCCGCATGATCCGATCTGCTCTCCGCCTGCACACGCCACCCTCCCCGGACCCAACCACGGGGCAAGACGTTGAAGAAGGCAGCAACGATGAGATTGTTCGCGCACTGCTCGAGGTGGATGCTGATCTCATCTCTACCACAAACGCCACTGTGCTCGGCGCCTCCTCCCACGTCCTCTACTGCTGCCTCTCAGAGGTGACCTGCGAACAGAAAGAGCTGGACCAGTGCGCGGAGACGATCATTCAGATCTGCGAACGGTCCAGAATGCGGCAGGGCCCCGGCTCCCTCACCTGCCACTCCTTCATCACCGAGATCGACTGCAGATACCTGGTGCTCAGGAAACTCGGCGACTCTTCCCACTACTTCCACCGTCTCAAGAGCTCCCCCTTCTACACCAAACATCACGAGGGCCTCATCAAGAGAATCCTGGACGTAGAAAAACTTCACCAGTCTGGTGAATCCATCCTGCGCCTGAAGGAAGTGGCTCGGCTGAATGAGAAGAAGGAATGGCTGCACAAGGTCTACCTGTACTATGCCCGCTCCTTGCAACTCAACATCAACAGTACTGAGCTGGCTGAGAAGGTGGGGCAGCAGGCCCTGGCTTGGATCTATGTGGAGCTGTGCAGACGCAGTGGGTGGTGGCCGGGCTCTTGGGAGTGGAGCGGAAGCCAGGAGGACAAGGAGTCGGAGTCCTTCGCTTCCCGCGGCGCCCTCAGCTACTGGCTCCTCGCCAAGTACCTCCTCAACGCCCCGCTTGCCGAGCACCAGAGGGCCGACGCCCTCCGCGTCTTCCACTCCGTCCATTCCCTCCTCTACCGAAACCACATGGAGAAAGTCTTTCTCCTCATGAACCACCGGCCTGGCAATTGCGCCATCACTGAGGCCTACTCAGCGGCTCTGGACGCGGCAGAAGAATGGCAGCGCACCCTCCAACCGACCCAGCAGGAAAGCAGAAGGAAACTGAGTGTCGGCAGTATGCATGGAGCTTCGGACACGGAAAGCCAGGCAAGCAGACGAGACATCCTTCCGCTTTTCTTCTCCTTCGCTCTCTCCCTCGCCCTCTGCTTCCAGCGCATCGCCGAGTTGGAAAGCTTGGAGCAGAAGACGCCACGCAACCCCGGAAAAATCTCCAACCACCGCCTCCTGCTCAAATCGGCCAGAAAGAAACACAGGACCTATGGCGATGAGCTGTTGAATGCGGATATGGGAAAAGCGCCGCGCTTCGTGCTGATGAAAAAGGGTCAGATGGTGTATCTGCAGCCGGTGGCGCCTGGCGAAGCCGTGATGGAGGTTCCGGGGCCGCATCTGGAGCTGGAGGGCTACTGTTCGGATAGGAATCGCCTCTGCTGTCCCTCCCTGGACGAGATCCTCGACCGCCGCACCCCCCTCAAGCCTACGCCCAACCTGGACGCCACTCTGGAGGATGTTCAAGGTCGCCGCCCCAAGCGTTTCTGGATCTGCCTCTCCTACTCTGGACTTCTTGCATTCAACCTTCGAGATCTGCCTAAATAGCAGGTCTCACTTTTTCACCATTTTTTATCGGTCAAAATCGTCTAGGTGTTTTGTGAAAGTGGCACATTTTTAACCAAGTTTGGGTTTTCAGAAATGCCGTGACCATCACGAATACGCAGTCGATCATCTGAAAGAAGCATTGATAATCAAATCACTCTGTATTTTGTGCCCTCATTTTGATATGCATTTCAAATTCTTTGACAAAGCATTCTATTGTTTACAATATTTAGGAAAAACTTAATCACGAAAGAAACACATTATAACCTAAACATGAATAAATCAAATGATGGAAAAAAAATAGAGATAAAACATTCCCTTTAAATAAAAAAAGTTGACGGAATATTAAAAAGTTAAGGAAATCTGTGATTTCCCCAAAAAAACATTTGATTTTAGAAACGAAATTCATAGCGGAAATTATATTTAATGAGCTGTGATACTAAAAATTTTTAAAGATTTTTACAATTTTACAATAAGCAAAACATAGGTAAAAATTCATTTATTCTTATAAGCTGTTATTGCCAACCTGAAGACAGCTACGATTGATACTTGAAAGCTGTATAACTAAAACCTTAAATATCTAGCGAACAGCTCCGTGCAACTTTCCTTTTGGAATTGCCCAGACTGTTGTGACGTCTCACAAAAATCGGTTGCAGGCCAAGACCAAAGTGCCATTAAGTTTTGCCAGTTTTGTGAGTGTAAATAATAAATAATAACAAGGTATTCTCGGCGGTTGCCAAGATGCGCGGCCTCACCTCAAGACACCACCTAGACGAAAATGCCAAAATTCATCAGATTTCAATGAAAACCTATGAATTATGCATGTTCCAATTTTTGAAACATCAAGATTTTGGGTTTTTGACTATAAATCGAGAAATACTAAAAATTTCCAAAATTCCTTTTGCCAGCTTCAATATATTATTTTCACGGATGTACATACCAAAAATCAGCTAGTTTCATCGAAAAACCATGGACTTATGCATGTTCAAACTTTTGAAACATCAATATTTTGGGTTTTTGACTATAAATCAATAAATACAAAATATTTCGAAATTTCCTTTTGCCAGCTTCAAGATATTACTTTGACGGATGTACCTGCCAAAAATCAGCTGATTTCATTGAAAACCCAGCGATTTATGATTTTTGGTACTTTGAAACATCAAAATTTTGGGTTTTGGGCAAAAAACGCAAAATTACGTCAAGCGCAAAAAATGGCCTGGAGATACCACCTAGGCGGACCTTCATGCAAAAAATTAGCCAATTTCGTTGAAAAACCGCAGAGTACGGGCCCCGGAACCACACATATATATATATACCGGGGGGGGGGGTAGGAAATCTTCGTAGTACAATCTTCCATTAATTACTGACCAACCGTTGGTTCAAAATTGATGAAAATTGGTCAGAAGTTGGCTCTAACCCTCTAGTTTATTGTGCTAAATTCGCGTTACAAAATATTAATCTGTGCTCAAATGGCAGACGATTCACTGAAAATACCCAAAAAACAGGTTCGTAATTTGTGGTTTTTCCATATAAACCCTTTTTTCTTCTAACGAACCAATTTCAAATTGAAATTGCCTCCATTTTTGCTAGCAGTTGACTAACGTACCAATTAAAATAGCAATGAAGTCGCATAACATGTGGATTTGAAGTTTAGTGGCTAGCAATGGTGGCTAATGAACTGTGCAGAGCCTGCTTGACTGGAGTTTTCCAGCTGCATCACAGAATCCAATGTCACAAAGAAAATTAGAAAGACTAGTTGATATGATTTAGTTTTAGCAAAAATAATTTAGTACAACTTAAATTATTGTAGTGGCTAGATACTGACCAATTTGTGTTTATTTTCTGCAGTGAAAAAACCAAATGCAAGAAACTAATATAATTTTTTTGAAAAAACATTAAATTGCAAACCTGACTTTTGGGTGCTTTCAGTGAATCGTCTGCCATTTAAGCTCAGATTAATATTTTGTAACGCGAACTTAGCACAATAAACTAGAGTGTTAGAGCCATCTTCTGACCAATTTGCATCAATTTTGACCCAACGGTTGGCCAGTAATTAATGGAACACTTTACTACGAAGACTTCCTACCCCCCCCGGTATATATATATATATGCGGACAGACGGACGCAAAAATGGGGTAACTGCTTAAGCTGGCCTTGGCCGCCCGCCACTTCGGGCAGGGCGCCAGAGCTCCTCCGGCCTCCGGGCATGGGTGCTACGGCCCCTACGCTTTGCCTAGCATGCTTCGTGCCGTGTAATGGGTTACTCCTCCTCAAAGCTGGTATTTATTTCATCTGCTGGAAAGTGGGCGAAAGGCAGGAGGGCCACTAAATTGCGTGCCAATGGAAACATCGCGCAGCAGAGACTGCCCAGAGGAACTGAAGCGGAAGAAGCCCTGTGGCTCTGATGCCTAAGCTAATCATGACTCATCATGATGTAAATCCTGGACTGAATCCTAGGAAGTAATAGAAAAAACAATCTAAATCCTGGAACTATGTCCTAAGGAAAAATAGAGCTGAACAATCCTCAAATGCTAGCTGAAAACGAAACCAGCAATAATGCAATGGTTATTATGCAAATGAGCATTTTGAGAATGAGCAGAAGAAGTTTGAGCAAAAGTTCTATCACAATTGGCATATGCAAAAAAAGAGAATATGCTGGGTAGGCGGAAAGGCATAGGTGGTGCTAAAGTGGGTGATGAACAGTTGGACCCTATACCGCTACTCCAGTACACCAGCCTCTCCACTCCTCCTCCTCCCATCCCATGTTCTCCTCCAATCCTTCCTCCACCACTCCCACTCTGCCCTCCACAGTCTTGGCTTCATGTAGCGGGTAGAGCGGCAAGAGGCACTGCTCATGGAGGCGGCAAGGGGCACGCTCTCCGCGTGCGCCCGCACAACATCCACCAAGGCTGTTGAGGAGTGAGTGGGATAGGCGAGCAGGAGTAGGTGAGTGAGAGAAAGGAGGAAGTGGAGTAAGAAGCGAATGCAACCTTAGCTCAAGTTTGGGATGCTAGACAACAAAGGCAAGCTCATGGGCCAAGGATGGGAGAGGGAGATAAGTGAGTGAGAGAAGCAGAAGAGATGCCCCTGCCCAGTCAGCCTGTGTCGGATTCAGTTAGTCGTTGCAGAGCTCGAGTGGGCCCCTGCCTGCCGCCCCCCCCACCCCTCCGTCTTCACAGCACGACCCGCCTGCTCCATCCCCGCTCGCGTAGTGCTTGATCACCTGGCCCAGTGGCCAGGTGAGCCGATCCTTCTTTCTCATTTTAGATGAGGACGAGAGAGTTATGGGCGGAGTGTAGGTGACTTGGACTTGCGGAGGAAGGAGAGTGGCTAGGTGCTGAGATACTCCCGCTCCCAGCGCCTCCAGCCCTCGTCCACTCGCTCCTGTCGCCGGAGCACTTGTTACGAAGACTTGAGCAGACGGTGCGATGGGCGGACTGTGCTTTGGGGGCAAGTGGCGGAAGGCCTGGCCGGTCCGGTGCGTAGGAGGGGTTTGGTGGGGCTGTGATGTCCTTTTGTCGTCAGAGGGCGAGTGGGCGGTGTTGGAGACTAGGCGCTGAGCACGTCAGGACTCTCTCCCCCGCTGCCTGAGGCCGTCGGGCTCTGTTCGCGTCCCCACTTGCCTCGCTGAGCTTGAAGGTAGGTGACGGGAGGTGAGTGGATGGGTCCGTGCTTAGGAGTGGCAGATTGGGTAGGGAGGCTTTGGGAGGTCGCCTCCCTCCCCCCGGAGGAGGGGAGCGGCCCCCCCCCCCCCCCCCCCCCCCCCCCCCCCCCCCCCCCCCCCCCGCCCCCGGGCCGGGGGGGGGCGCCCCCCCCCCCCCGCCCCCCCCCCCCCCCCCCCCCCCCCCCCACCCCCCCCTGCCTCCCTATGACAGGTTCGCCAGGCCTCCTCAGGCCCACCTTTGGGAGGACCCCCCCCCCCCCCCCCCCCCCAGGAGAGGAGATAGAGGCGGGATGAGCAGACGAGCGAGAGTTCCTGCTGGGCTTCGGCGGAGCTCCTGACCTCGCCCTGCGCGCCTTCGGCACGCCTAGTCCTCCCTCACCCCTTCCCCGGACTCCATGCCACACTCCTCACCCTCATCAACTACCCCCCGAGCAACGCTACTACTTCGCCGGGGCAAGGCAGCGATGGATGCCGGGAAAGCTACGCGGGGACAGGACGCCAAGTTCTCGCGCCTGCCTCAGCCTCGACAGAACGCCTGCATCGTCGTCGGCGGCAGAGTCTCGGCACCGCCCTCTACTCACCAAGGCCTCACCGCTCACCGCCATGCTCATCTAGATGTCCACCTAACAGCATCCATCCTCATCACCACCACCCTCGCCAACCTACGCACACGCTTCTGGATCCCCAAGGGGAGGCAAGCAGTACGAGCGGTGCTCAACAAGTGCTACAAGTGCCAGCGCACCAATCACGCCCCTGCACCCGCCCAGAACCGCCGCCACTGCCCAGCTCAGACCACGCCAACCAACCGCCCTTCACCAACTCCTTCATGACAGCCGGCCCTTCCACCTCACCACCTCCACTCACCAATCGTCAAGCGTGGGTCCTGGTGATGCTCTGTGCAGCGACGAGAGCAGCCTGCTTCGAGATCCTGTACGACTACAGCGCCAACTCCGTCTACTCCGCCCTGGAGCGCATCTGGGCCAAGCACGGGGTCACCACCGGCACCATCTACTGCGACCTCGCCAAAGCCTTTGTCGCCCTACCCAATCTCGCCCTACTCCTCCAAGCACGCGGACCCCAGTTCCACTTCTCACCTCCCCGTTCACCTACCTTTCAAGGCTCAGCGGAGGCAATGGTGGGGACGCTGAAATGGAGCCTCCGACCGGCGCTCTGCGGAGTGCAGCCGGGGAGAGGAGTCCTGACGCTGCTCAGCCGCCTGGAGTCCGTCGTAACAGCCGCCCGCTCGTCCCTCTCACCGAGACAGCAAGGACATCACAGCCCTCACCCCAAACCTCCTCCTACGCACCGGCACCGGCCAGCCCTTCCACCACTATGCCCCCAAGCACAGTCCGCCCATCGCACCGTCTGCTCAAGTTCTTCGTCAACAAGTGCTCCGGCGACAGGAGCGAGTGGACGAGTTCTGGAGGCGCTGGGAGCGGGAGTATCTACAGCACCTACGCCAGCTCTCCTTCCTCCGCAAGTCCAAGTCCGCCTACACTCCGCCCATCAACTCTCTCGTCCTCATCTACAACGAGAAGAAGGATCGGCTCACCTGGCCACTGGGCCGGGTGATCAAGCACTACGCGAGCGGGGATGGAGCAGTGCGGGTCGTGCTGGTGAAGACGGAGGCTGGGGAGGTGCGCAGGCAGTCGGCAACCTCGTCCCACTGAGCTCTGCAACGACTGCGAGCAGCCCACCGACGACTCTGAATCCGACACAGGCTGACTGGGCAGGGGCATTCTCTTCTGCTTCTCTCACTCACTTTATCTCCCTCTCCCATCCTTGGCCCATGAGCTTGCTTTTGTTGTCTAGCATCCCAAACTTGAGCTAAGGTTGCATTCGCTTCTTACTCCGCTTCCTCCTTTCTCTCACTCACCTACTCCTGCTCGCCTATCCCACTCACTCCTCAACAGCCTTGGTGGATGTTGTGCGGGCGCACGCGGAGAGCGTGCCTCTTGCCGCCTCCATGAGCAGTGCCTCTTGCCGCTCTACCCGCTACATGAAGCCAAGACTGTGGAGGGCAGAGTGGGAGTGGTGGAGGAAGGTTGGAGGAGAAACATGGGATGGGAGGAGGAGGAGTGGAGTGGCTGGTGACTGGTAGCGTAGGGTCACTGTTCCCATTTGCCCTCCCTTCCCGTACTCTTGGTGTTTTTGCTCTTCTCTGCTTCCAGCCTCCCTCTCCCCCCATCCTGTTCTCCTCCAATCCTTCCTCCACCACTCCCACTCTGCCCTCCACAGTCTTGGCTTCATGTAGCGGGTAGAGCGGCAAGAGGCACTGCTCATGGAGGCGGCAAGGGGCACGCTCTCCGCGTGCGCCCGCACAACATCCACCAAGGCTGTTGAGGAGTGAGTGGGATAGGCGAGCAGGAGTAGGTGAGTGAGAGAAAGGAGGAAGTGGAGTAAGAAGCGAATGCAACCTTAGCTCAAGTTTGGGATGCTAGACAACAAAGGCAAGCTCATGGGCCAAGGATGGGAGAGGGAGATAAAGTGAGTGAGAGAAGCAGAAGAGAATGCCCCTGCCCAGTCAGCCTGTGTCGGATTCAGAGTCGTCGGTGGGCTGCTCGCAGTCGTTGCAGAGCTCGAGTGGGACGAGGTTGCCGACTGCCTGCCGCACCTCCCCAGCCTCCGTCTTCACCAGCACGACCCGCACTGCTCCATCCCCGCTCGCGTAGTGCTTGATCACCCGGCCCAGTGGCCAGGTGAGCCGATCCTTCTTCTCATTGTAGATGAGGACGAGAGAGTTGATGGGCGGAGTGTAGGCAGACTTGGACTTGCGGAGGAAGGAGAGCTGGCGTAGGTGCTGCAGATACTCCCGCTCCCAGCGCCTCCAGAACTCGTCCACTTGCTCCTGTCGCCGGAGCACTTGTTGACGAAGAACTTGAGCAGACGGTGCGATGGGTGGACTGTGCTTGGGGGCATAGTGGTGGAAGGGCTGGCCGGTGCCGGTGCGTAGGAGGAGGTTTGGGGTGAGGGCTGTGATGTCCTTGCTGTCGTCGGTGAGAGGGACGAGCGGGCGGCTGTTGACGACGGACTCCAGGCGGCTGAGCAGCGTCAGGAACTCCTCCTCCCCCGGCTGCACTCCGCAGAGCGCCGGTCGGAGGCTCCGTTTCAGCGTCCCCACCATTGCCTCCGCTGAGCCTTGAAAGGTAGGTGAACGGGGAGGTGAGAAGTGGAACTGGGGTCCGCGTGCTTGGAGGAGTAGGGCAAGATTGGGTAGGGTGACAAAGGCTTTGGCGAGGTCACAGTAGATGGTGCCGGTGGTGACCCCGTGCTTGGCCCAGATGCGCTCCAGGGCGGAGTAGACGGAGTTGGCGCTGTAGTCGTACAGGATCTCAAAGCAGGCTGCTCTCGTCGCTGCACAGAGCATCACCAGGACCCAGCGTTTGACGATCTGGTGAGTGGAGGTGGTGAGGTGGAAGGGTCCGGCCTGGTCCATGAAGGAGTTGGTGAAGGGCGGTTGGTCCGGCGTGGTCCTGGAGCTGGGCAGTGGCGGCGGTTCTGGGCGGGTGCAGGGGCGTTGATTGGTGCGCTGGCACTTGTAGCACTTGTTGAGCACCGCTCGTACTGCTTGCCTCCCCTTGGGGATCCAGAAGCGTGTGCGTAGGTTGGCGAGGGTGGTGGTGATGGAGGAATGGATGCTGTGTAGGTGGACATCGTAGATGAGCATGGCGGTGAGCGGTGAGGCCTTGGGTAGGAGTAGAGGGGCGGTGCCGGAGACTCTGCCGCCGACGACAATGCAGGCGTTGCTGTCGAGGCTGAGGTCCAGGCTGGCAATGAACTTGGCGTCCTTGTCCCCGCGTAGGCATTTTCCCGGCAATTCCAGTCGCTGCCTTGCCCCGGCGAAGTAGTAGCGTTGCTCGTAGTTGATGAGGGTGATGAATGTGGCATGGAGTTCATCTGAGGTGAAGGTGGTGTAGGGCAGGTACTTGAGGTGTGCGAAGGCGCGCAGGGCGAGGTCCAGGTGCTCCTTGCCGAAGCCCAGCAGGAACTCGTGCGCTCGTCTGCTCATCCCCGCCTCTTTCTCCTCTTCCTTTCCTGCCTGCAAATTGAGGTGGGCCTGAGGAGGCCTGGCAAATTTTTCGCTCTTTTCCTCTTGTTCATTAAGGGAGGCTTTTTGCCCGGCCTTTCTGCTCTTTTCCCCTGAGAGGTGGGTCTTTTGCCCGGCCTTTTGGCTCTTTTCCTCTCCTCTTTCTTCTCCTGGGGGGAGGGAGGCTTTTTGCCCGGCGAATTTATCGCTCTTTTCCTCCTCCCCTTGCCCTCCTCCTCCTCCGTTTCCCGGCTGCGCGATTGTGTCAGGGGCTCCTTGAAGCACTGGAGGGCCAGGGCGGCTGGAGGGCCAGGCGGACTCTGGCTGGAGTAGGAAGTCAGGGCCGGAGTAGAAGTAGCCGGTGGCCAGGTCGGTGAAGGTGCGAGGTTTGGTGGTCCAGTCTGCTGGGTTGAGCTCCCCGGGGCAGTGGTAGTAGAGCAGGCCGCAGCTGGTGCTGAGCATCTCGTTCACCCTTCTCTCCTCGTACTGGCGTAGCTTTTCCTTCCCCTCCAGCCAGTGTAGGACGATGGAGGAGTCGGTGAAGAGGATGACTTTGGAGATCTTGTGGGGGCCGCCGAGTGCGTGGTAGATGCGGTCGACGGTGCGGGAGGCCAGCAGGGCCGCCCACAGCTCAGTGCGCGGTGTGGTGACCTTCAGCCCCTTCTTCCCCGTCTTCTGGGGCAGGAGGCGGCTCTTGGCAAAGATGAGGCGTGAGTGAGGTGGCTGGACAGCGTAGATGCAGTAGCCGTAGGCGTGGTTGCTTGCGTCTGAGAAGCCGATGAGGTTGAAGGCGTTGCTGGTGTCCTCGATCAGGCAGCGGGGGAAGCGCAGCTCTGTCAGGCGTTCCAGCTCCTCTCGCAGCTCCAGCCACTCTTTCTCCACTCCCTCGCTGGCCTCCTCCTCCCAAGGCGTAGTTGAACTCCAGCTCTCTCTCCAAAGCTGTCTTCCTTTGAGCAGCAGAGGTGAGAACCAGCCGAAGGCATCGTAGACGCGAAGTAGCTCGGAGAGTAGGTGGGCGCGGGTGAGCTTCTTCTTCCTGAAGGCGGGTGGAAAGGTGGTGAGGGTATCGGTGTCGGTGTTCCAGATGAGGCCGAGGTTGCAGATGGAGGTTTTGTTGGCGCGTTCGTCCTCCTCCAGGCTCTCCTCCACCAGCTTAGCGTCGCTCGCGTACTCCCGCAGCACGAAGAGGCCGGACTTGAACAGCTGCTTGATGCCGTTGGCCAATCGCACTCCGTCCTCCTCCGTCTCGAAGCCACAGACGAGGTTGTCCATGTAGATGAGGTCGGGGATGGTCTCCATCTCCTCCCGGCTGAGCCTGCCGTGTAATGGGTTACTCCTCCTCGATAGCTTTTGCCCTAAAGAGGGCAGTTAAGCTCTAGATAGGGAAGTGTGGGAGAAGGTGTGATGAAAGAGGGTGTGTAGGAGGCGAGGGTAGGTATTGAGCCTAAGTGGGCGTGTCTAAGGCGGTTGGGTGGAAAGTTCGGGAAGGCTGCGTTGTCAATAGGATGACGTCAGCAGAGGTGGGGTGAGGAGAGAAAGAGGGGCTGGAAGGTGAGCGGGGAGCTGAAGGCGATGATGAGCTGGGCGAAGGTGGCGTAGTAGATGTCCTTGCCGACTCAGAAGCTCCAGCTGAAAGCCACACCACCAGCAGAGAACATTCTCGAATCCCGAACAAACAACCGAAATGAGAGGTGAAAACTAGGTCTTCTCAGACTCTAGCTTCACCAAACACGCTGAGAGATGCCGAAGAGGAGTTGGAGAGGGTTGAGGATGGCTGTGAACTTGGTGCTGGCGTAGGTGATGTAGCCGAAGTTCTGGCCGGAGTCCTCGCTGTTCCCGCTGCTGCCGATGATGAAGAGGCGGATGGCGGCGTTGCTGGGCGGCGGCGGGAGGTTGTCCAGGGCCTAGTCCGGGTGTAGGATGGCCAGGGGCTCCACACTCTGCCGTGTAATGGGTTACTCCTCCTCGAAGCTGGTATTTATTTCATCTGCTGGAAAGTGGGCGAAAGGCGTTCAGTTACGGCTACGCCTTGTAGAGGTGGTCGGTCGAAGTACAGATAAGCTAACGAGCTCTCTGCTTTACCAAACGCTGTGGTGTAACAGCAGGAACATAGCGAGATTCTCTTTCGTAGGTCACCGGAAGAGGCCCGGAAGAGCCGGGAAGGAGAGCGGAACAGGTTAGGGCATCTTGGGGAAAATAGACAGACTGATCCCGGCCTCCCTTCCGCCCGCCTCGTCAACATGGGACGGACGAAACAGGTTTGGGAAACATCACAGTATTTTTCAATTTCGAATATTTTCTTTTCGTCATATTTTTTAAACAACTTTTTTCTACAATTTTTTATGTATCAAATAAAATTTTAATTATACATATAATGAACAATAATTGAACAATTTGTATTTATACATTTTATCCTATACTAAAAGTTGAAGAAATAACTGGTACCATCGGCAGGCCAAATGTGGGGCTCTTTTCTCCAAAATTTGCAAATGCCTCGAGAAAAAAGTCAAGGAAATACATTTCCTACTTGTGGAATCTGCTGCGTCATCTGCATTTTGTTTTTGGGCGCGCATGGAAAGAGACACTGAACTGTCTCACCATGGTACCTCACATGCCTTGGCGTGTGATGGGCTTTTTGCAACTCTCCTCTCTGGCACAGAAAGGGTCATTCCAAACGGAAGGACATTTCTAAGCTAGAGGGGGCCATGGAAGGGGATGGTGAAGGATGCAAATCTTTCATTCATCCTGGCAAGCCTCCGGGCGTCCTTCCATACGCTTGTAGGAAGGCTTCTCCTAAGATGGAAAGCTATCCAGAACCTCACCTAAACCAAAAGGTTTTAAATAACCTGCTGCTTGCGTGGGCGTAAGATGGGGAGGTTGCGGTAGACAAAGGGCTGGCGGAAGACGCGATTACGGCGCTGCTGCTGGGCATCAATGTCTACGATTGTCAACTGTTGCGTGATATCTCCTCTTCAGAAAAGTGCTGCATGGTACAACTGAAGAGGTGATTTGGTTTATGACTTTGTCATGCCTTCTGCCACAAAACTGGTTTGTATACCTCTTGAGGCAGATTTTTCCCTCGCTTTTTGCTCCCTCTTCCTGTTCTCAAACACTGGAGACATGATGGACAGCAATGTAAAGCAACCCAAAAGGGAAAAACGTTGAAGCAACTGCGCATTCACACGAAGACAAAAAATTCGAGAATGCAAAATGTTTCAAAACGAAGAAGAGGATCAGAAAGTGAAAATGTCATCAGCTGGAGCCTCCTTTGGCTCCCCGACGACTGCTTCGCTGCCCTCCGACTGACCTTTGCCCTTCTTCCTGCGCCTCTTCTTCTTGGAGGAGGTGGAGGGAATGGGACCTGGCGCCTGCGAAGGAGCGGCCGCCTGAGCGAAGGTCTGCGTAGTCTTCTTGCTGCTCTTGTGCTGCTTGTTCTTCTCTGAAGAGCAACACCACAAATAGGTCAATAATACATAGCACCAAAGCAAGCCTTTTCCGGCCTTAGGCGGAATCTTGGCGGGCGGGGCTGTGTTGGGCTTCTTCGGCAGCGGCTGGCGAATGGGCGCTTGGGTGCTAGTGGGCTCCTGCGTCTCCATAGCCTCCGCAGAACGCTCTGCCAACCAATCAATTGAGAAACTCGAAAGAGACTCATACAATTGGAAAGGAGAGCAGGACAAAAAGAAAGACATTTCCAACTATGCTGAGTCTTGGCTGGGAATGTCTTCTGGTTGGAGGGATAGGCTGCGAGGAGATGATCCCAGGAGGACTTCTTTTCGTCAGCCTTCCCATCTTCTACCTGCGGCGGATCGTCTGGCTCCTCATCAGTGTCCAGCGGCTCTTCTGCAAGTGGCAAGCAAAACTGAGACTTTCAAGCTAAGACTAGAAAGAGCAGGATTGCCTACCAGGAGCTATTTCGCGCTGCTCAGCCAGGCGTAACTCCTGAAGCAGACCAGTCAGAAACTCAGTCATCTTTGGCAGGTGCGCCTCAGAGCGCGGCTGAAAAAGAGACTTACTTCGGCTAGGTAGGCGCCTTTCGCCTTCCGGCGCTCCACCTGGGATCCCTCGGTGTACGCCGCGAAGACGTTGACGGACTCTGGCACGGGCTTTGGCTTCAGGTACTTGAGGTGTTGGCTGACGAGAAGCTTAGCCTTGTCTCGCCACCCGTAGCCCAGCATGGAGTTGAGAAGCTCCTTGAATCCTTGCAGGTCCCACTGCAAACTCCCTTCAACTCTTCACCTAGGTGATAGTTAGAGAGAGAGGTACAGTGGTGCCAATGAAGGCCACATGGCCGGGATTCTTGTAGAGCACCTCGAGAGGCGGTGGCTCCTTGACGTAGGCTTCGAGTAGACGAAGCTCCCACGCCAAGGACTCCGCCAGCCGAGCTTAACCTTCACCCTCCACAAGGGATGAAGACGAAGCAAGGAAAGAGTACCCTCGGCGCGAGTGTGGCCTCGGATGAATTTGAGGTCGCCGACGGCGGCGGGCACCACGTGGCCCAGCAGCTTCTCCTGGGAGAAGTTGTTGGCGCGGCAGATGAGGTAGTCCACATGGACTGCACTCAGACGGAACCATAAGGTATCCTCCGGCCGCCTGCCACACAATCCAATCCATCAAACACACCTAAGCCACTCAGTTAATAACCGGGAGGTCCAGTTGTGCTTGAGCGCTCCGCAGATGGCTTGGGCGACCTTGTGGCCTACGACGGCGATGAGAACCTCAACCATCAGCATTCTTTCTTTGTCTAGAGGACAATAAAAGGCTCCACATTCTTGAACCAGTCCCGAGCGTTGCGACGGACCTGGTCGAATGAGAAGCCCTTTCGCTCCAAGAGAGACTGCGGAACTCCACCCCGGATTCCAATCACCTCCTTGGCGCCTATAGCCAGCATAATTCGACAAGATTGAAATCGAGAATGAGAATAATTACTCTCAGCTTCGAATTCTTCTTGGCGGATGAAGGAAGCCTGTTGCAGACGCTCCATCCGCAGGAGTCGACGCCCCAGGGTCTCGTTGAGCTGCATCTGCTCGGACAGGGCATTGGCCAGCCGCTGCACATTCTCCTCAACATTCCTTCAGACATTCTATACACCATTCAATACCTTCGACTTGGAAAAGGGAAGGAAGGAAGGAAAATAGAATAGACCTCCATCTTTGCGTAGTGGGCCATAAACGTTGGAAGAGAGTCAACGATGGCCAGGGACTTGTTCTCGTCCGTGCCCGGATTCTCATACGCAAAGCGGTCAACTTTGAGCAGGGCAATGCCACGCAAGTCGGCTCCGGAGCTGATCTTCTTCTCCGGCTCTGACATTACGCATTGCCATCAAAAAACTTGGAAAAGCCGACTGGATAGCTGAGAAAAGCTTTTCTCAACCTCCAGCCATCCGCTGACGAAGCATCATCTGATCCCTGAGATGGCCGAGTAGCTCTGCCGATGGCAGACGCACGTCCTTGGGGTCAATTGGTCCGTCAGCCATGATCTTTCGTTTCTGGATAGGCACTTGCAAAAAACAGCAGGAGTCTAGACAGGGATTCCACACAACGGGGTCCTGGGTTAGGAGGGAAACTTCCCGCTGCGCATTTTTTCAATCCGAAAAAATCTGCGCATCCCGAGAATATTACTATTCTGCGCTCTAATCCAGCCCAACCAAGTACCAACCCAAAACTGCCTTGAACTAGATTCAATCATGAACTACAGTCAAGACTTGCCGACTGGCCGTGGTGGGAGGGGCCTACGGGCCACCAATCACTACGGCACCCGCGCCTCTGCCGTTACAAGGTGGGCGGCAGTTGGTCATGTAGTCCAGTTGCGGGCGACGCCTTTTTTAGCTGATGTTGGGGGAGACCCATCTCAGCGACTCACCGATCTCATTGACTCCCAAGGGCTGGATGTCGATGAGGGGAGAGAGAGGGGAAGCAGGCCTTCAGAGGCCAAGACTTCAACCCTCTATGGGCGAAAGGGAGAGATGCTTGAACAGGAGGACATAGAACCCCTCTTACAAGCAGCTCAAACAGCTAACCCATGCGGCAACTGCAAAATCTGCAGGCTGTGGGGACCAAGGACTGGTACGATCCTTGTGTGCGGAAGTCGATACAAGAAATTGGCGACAACCGTGTCACCCGGGGCCAGCTGCAAGACAAGGAACGTAGTCTACCTCCTGTCTTGCTCTGAGCCTGGTTGTGGAATGCGTTACGTCGGCCAAACCTCAAGAAGGCTGGTCGACAGAATAAGTGAGCACCAAAGCCATATTCTGAGTTCAACTCAGAATAGCCTGCTTTATGCTCACTTTAGGTCTGGACATGGAAGAGTGGTTACACCTACTGTCCAGATCCTTGCAACGTGCGAAAGAAAAATGGAGCTAGATGAAATCGAAGCCGATTTCACTTTAGCTCTAAATTCGGTTCATCCCTGGGGATTGAACACGAATTGCAAAGGGTATGGAAGTATCACAAGAGATACTGACCCCTTTGACAGGCGAAAACCTCCATGGTTCCAAGTGCCTTTGAAAAATCCTGTCAAAAGATGGGATTGCTCAAAAAGAGGTCATGGCAAATCCAGTCGAACAAACGACCAGGACACGCTAAATTCCTATGCAGAATTTGTCAGAGAGCACAAATTCGACATAGGAGCAGTAGAGAACTTTCTTAAATCAAAAAAGAAAGAATCTCTACGCAACCTGGCTAAGCATTTAAAAACCCACTCGGATAGATATGGCTTTAGAGCCTATCAACTAGTGGCTAGCTTTTTTTCGTCACGCTTTTCAGCACCGATTAAAGCTAAAAATGCTCCTGCTAAAGTACGAGTTAGATTTTCTTATGAAAATCAATACTCGGAAATAGCCAACCCCTCTAGGGTCCTTCGAAAAATAAAGAAGGGCTTAGGATTGGACACAAAACAAATAAGTTTTGTGACCATACCTACAAAACCTTTGGGGAGCTACTTACTTAACTACAGTAAGTTCCTCAAAAATCTAACGTTCGAAGAGATGAAGAAAATCATCTCTGCGAGCTGTGATTGCGCAGCAAAACCCGAATTCACAAAGGTCAACGGCCATGTGAATACAGGAAATTTTGCTTGGTTAAGTACCAATGTCAAATCGGTACTGGAAAAAGGTACAAAATTCCGACCACACATGACAGCGGGTTATGATTTACCCCTCGAGTCATGTGTCTCCGCGTTGGACGAATTTTTTAAAATTCTCCAACAAAGGGGGTGGGCGAACCAAGACTCACTTGAAACTCTCAAAGAGAGGGCGGCGTCAGCCATCACTTCAATGCGAGACAGGTTCACGAGGAGCTCAAAGAAGTGGAAAGCTTATTCGACACTTTCTACCGACCAAAGAAAGGCGGTGGAAGATGCGAAAAAGCTTCACCAGAACTACGTCATCACTCCAGTAGACAAAGCAGCGACCAATTTTGCACTTCTGTGCAAAAAAGGGTACCTGCTGCGTCTCTGTGAGGAAATGGGCATTTCCCATGACAATGGAGAATGGAGAGTGGAAGGCAATGAAACCTACACCCCATCTCAACTGTCAGAGGAAAGTTTGGTAGGCAGCCACATGATCCTTCTTCGGAAATACACCGGAAAGGACATGTTAGAAGACAATGCCACGATACCTTGTATCTGGCACAGCCCGAAGTACCACAAAAACCCTCCAAAGTCCCGGTTCATAGCAGGGGCAAAGAGGAGTTCGACACGTCAACTTTGTGTTGACATGACGAAAATTTTGGGGTGCTTGAAAACTCACTGGTCCTGGTACTGTTCAAATGTAGGGGACCAACGGGGTTTGAATTTGAATTGGAGCATTAATAGCTCAATTCAAATTAGCCACATGCTCGATACTATGGGCAAAAGGCGAACTGGCCGGTTGTCCACGGCCGACTTCAGCACTCTGTTCACTGCACTGGAACATGAGCTGATTAAAAGGAAGTTGTATGAGATCTACGACATCCTATTCCGCCGGTACAAATATGTCTCATTGAGAGGCTATTTGCACAACGAACCCAAAAGAGCTGCCCAATCTTTGGACATCTCTGACCTAAAAATGCTCACAGCCGAATTGACAGACAATTCCTTCGTCAAATTCGCAGGAATATGTTTCCGTCAGATTAAAGGCGTGAGCATGGGATCCAGCTGCAGTCCGGTGATTGCAGACTTGGTTCTCTCAAAAATGGAGTTCGATTTCTGTTCAAAAAGAGAGAACTTCGAAGCAGCAAAGACCCTCATGTTCTGCAGGAGGTATGTCGATGACATACTTGCTGTAGGTACAGACGTGCTGCAGGAAAGATACAGAGATATCTATCCTGACTCCCTCCCGTTATCCTTTGAGGATGACAAGGATGGGTGGATGCACTTCCTGGACCTGGACATCGAGGCCGGAGGTCGAAGAAGAAAACTCTACGACAAACGTAGAGATTTCAACTTCAAGGTGCTAGCTCTGCCGTTCAAGGACAGTAACCAGGACAGCAGAATAGGGCCAAACGTCCTTTTCAGTCAGGTAATACGGATTGCACGAGCAACCAATACCTGGACTGACTTCGTCAGGGATGTTGAACTGCTTTGTTCAACATTTCTGGAACGAGGCTATACAGGGAAGGAGATCAGAAACTCGCTAAGGAAGCTTACGAGTTCCTATCCATACCTGGGAACCAACATGGAGGGATGTACACAAACTATCTGGAATAGTTTGATAAACATCAATCTGCATGCGCAATCAAAAGATGCCACTGAAGTCAATTCAGTTGGCACGCCAATTGGCAGGTTTATACTGATGAGCCAGCCTGCCAAGGGTCTATAATTAATTGGCGAAACCCTGATCCATTCTGGATCTGTCCCCGCGCTTTTTTTGTTGGGCCTGAAAAACCCATCAGAAAGCAAGCCTTGTGAGTGTTTGGGCCTTAAAAACCCATCTCTCACATCGCTTCTATGAAGAAATTCTTGGATTAACTTCCACAGAAATCTTCTTACAAGCCGCACTTCCATTTGTGAGTAATCACATTTGGTCGTGCAACAGCTGCAAATCAGCAAGCAAACTGTTCACCTCGCCATGTGTGAAGTGACCTTCGCGTAAGTTACGCGGGTCGCTCTCACCATGGTACCTCACATGCCTTGGCGTGTGATGGGCTTTTTGCAACTCTCCTCTCTGGCACAGAAAGGGTCATTCCAAACGGAAGGACATTTCTAAGCTAGAGGGGGCCATGGAAGGGGATGGTGAAGGATGCAAATCTTTCATTCATCCTGGCAAGCCTCCGGGCGTCCTTCCATACGCTTGTAGGAAGGCTTCTCCTAAGATGGAAAGCTATCCAGAACCTCACCTAAACCAAAAGGTTTTAAATAACCTGCTGCTTGCGTGGGCGTAAGATGGGGAGGTTGCGGTAGACAAAGGGCTGGTGGAAGACGCGATTACGGCGCTGCTGCTGGGCATCAATGTCTACGATTGTCAACTGTTGCGTGATATCTCCTCTTCAGAAAAGTGCTGCATGGTACAACTGAAGAGGTGATTTGGTTTATGACTTTGTCATGCCTTCTGCCACAAAACTGGTTTGTATACCTCTTGAGGCAGATTTTTCCCTCGCTTTTTGCTCCCTCTTCCTGTTCTCAAACACTGGAGACATGATGGACAGCAATGTAAAGCAACCCAAAAGGGAAAAACGTTGAAGCAACTACGCATTCACACGAAGACAAAAAATTCGAGAATGCAAAATGTTTCAAAACGAAGAAGAGGATCAGAAAGTGAAAATGTCATCAGCTGGAGCCTCCTTTGGCTCCCCGACGACTGCTTCGCTGCCCTCCGACTGACCTTTGCCCTTCTTCCTGCGCCTCTTCTTCTTGGAGGAGGTGGAGGGAATGGGACCTGGCGCCTGCGAAGGAGCGGCCGCCTGAGCGAAGGTCTGCGTAGTCTTCTTGCTGCTCTTGTGCTGCTTGTTCTTCTCTGAAGAGCAACACCACAAATAGGTCAATAATACATAGCACCAAAGCAAGCCTTTTCCGGCCTTAGGCGGAATCTTGGCGGGCGGGGCTGTGTTGGGCTTCTTCGGCAGCGGCTGGCGAATGGGCGCTTGGGTGCTAGTGGGCTCCTGCGTCTCCATAGCCTCCGCAGAACGCTCTGCCAACCAATCAATTGAGAAACTCGAAAGAGACTCATACAATTGGAAAGGAGAGCAGGACAAAAAGAAAGACATTTCCAACTATGCTGAGTCTTGGCTGGGAATGTCTTCTGGTTGGAGGGATAGGCTGCGAGGAGATGATCCCAGGAGGACTTCTTTTCGTCAGCCTTCCCATCTTCTACCTGCGGCGGATCGTCTGGCTCCTCATCAGTGTCCAGCGGCTCTTCTGCAAGTGGCAAGCAAAACTGAGACTTTCAAGCTAAGACTAGAAAGAGCAGGATTGCCTACCAGGAGCTATTTCGCGCTGCTCAGCCAGGCGTAACTCCTGAAGCAGACCAGTCAGAAACTCAGTCATCTTTGGCAGGTGCGCCTCAGAGCGCGGCTGAAAAAGAGACTTACTTCGGCTAGGTAGGCGCCTTTCGCCTTCCGGCGCTCCACCTGGGATCCCTCGGTGTACGCCGCGAAGACGTTGACGGACTCTGGCACGGGCTTTGGCTTCAGGTACTTGAGGTGTTGGCTGACGAGAAGCTTAGCCTTGTCTCGCCACCCGTAGCCCAGCATGGAGTTGAGAAGCTCCTTGAATCCTTGCAGGTCCCACTGCAAACTCCCTTCAACTCTTCACCTAGGTGATAGTTAGAGAGAGAGGTACAGTGGTGCCAATGAAGGCCACATGGCCGGGATTCTTGTAGAGCACCTCGAGAGGCGGTGGCTCCTTGACGTAGGCTTCGAGTAGACGAAGCTCCCACGCCAAGGACTCCGCCAGCCGAGCTTAACCTTCACCCTCCACAAGGGATGAAGACGAAGCAAGGAAAGAGTACCCTCGGCGCGAGTGTGGCCTCGGATGAATTTGAGGTCGCCGACGGCGGCGGGCACCACGTGGCCCAGCAGCTTCTCCTGGGAGAAGTTGTTGGCGCGGCAGATGAGGTAGTCCACATGGACTGCACTCAGACGGAACCATAAGGTATCCTCCGGCCGCCTGCCACACAATCCAATCCATCAAACACACCTAAGCCACTCAGTTAATAACCGGGAGGTCCAGTTGTGCTTGAGCGCTCCGCAGATGGCTTGGGCGACCTTGTGGCCTACGACGGCAATGAGAACCTCAACCATCAGCATTCTTTCTTTGTCTAGAGGACAATAAAAGGCTCCACATTCTTGAACCAGTCCCGAGCGTTGCGACGGACCTGGTCGAATGAGAAGCCCTTTCGCTCCAAGAGAGACTGCGGAACTCCACCCCGGATTCCAATCACCTCCTTGGCGCCTATAGCCAGCATAATTCGACAAGATTGAAATCGAGAATGAGAATAATTACTCTCAGCTTCGAATTCTTCTTGGCGGATGAAGGAAGCCTGTTGCAGACGCTCCATCCGCAGGAGTCGACGCCCCAGGGTCTCGTTGAGCTGCATCTGCTCGGACAGGGCATTGGCCAGCCGCTGCACATTCTCCTCAACATTCCTTCAGACATTCTATACACCATTCAATACCTTCGACTTGGAAAAGGGAAGGAAGGAAGGAAAATAGAATAGACCTCCATCTTTGCGTAGTGGGCCATAAACGTTGGAAGAGAGTCAACGATGGCCAGGGACTTGTTCTCGTCCGTGCCCGGATTCTCATACGCAAAGCGGTCAACTTTGAGCAGGGCAATGCCACGCAAGTCGGCTCCGGAGCTGATCTTCTTCTCCGGCTCTGACATTACGCATTGCCATCAAAAAACTTGGAAAAGCCGACTGGATAGCTGAGAAAAGCTTTTCTCAACCTCCAGCCATCCGCTGACGAAGCATCATCTGATCCCTGAGATGGCCGAGTAGCTCTGCCGATGGCAGACGCACGTCCTTGGGGTCAATTGGTCCGTCAGCCATGATCTTTCGTTTCTGGATAGGCACTTGCAAAAAACAGCAGGAGTCTAGACAGGGATTCCACACAACGGGGTCCTGGGTTAGGAGGGAAACTTCCCGCTGCGCATTTTTTCAATCCGAAAAAATCTGCGCATCCCGAGAATATTACTATTCTGCGCTCTAATCCAGCCCAACCAAGTACCAACCCAAAACTGCCTTGAACTAGATTCAATCATGAACTACAGTCAAGACTTGCCGACTGGCCGTGGTGGGAGGGGCCTACGGGCCACCAATCACTACGGCACCCGCGCCTCTGCCGTTACAAGGTGGGCGGCAGTTGGTCATGTAGTCCAGTTGCGGGCGACACCTTTTTTAGCTGATGTTGGGGGAGACCCATCTCAGCGACTCACCGATCTCATTGACTCCCAAGGGCTGGATGTCGATGAGGGGAGAGAGAGGGGAAGCAGGCCTTCAGAGGCCAAGACTTCAACCCTCTATGGGCGAAAGGGAGAGATGCTTGAACAGGAGGACATAGAACCCCTCTTACAAGCAGCTCAAACAGCTAACCCATGCGGCAACTGCAAAATCTGCAGGCTGTGGGGACCAAGGACTGGTACGATCCTTGTGTGCAGAAGTCGATACAAGAAATTGGCGACAACCGTGTCACCCGGGGCCAGCTGCAAGACAAGGAAAGTAGTCTACCTCCTGTCTTGCTCTGAGCCTGGTTGTGGAATGCATTACGTCGGCCAAACCTCAAGAAGGCTGGTCGACAGAATAAGTGAACACCAAAGCCATATTCTGAGTTCAACTCAGAATAGCCTGCTTTATGCTCACTTTAGGTCTGGACATGGAAGAGTGGTTACACCTACTGTCCAGATCCTTGCAACGTGTGAAAGAAAAATGGAGCTAGATGAAATCGAAGCCGATTTCACTTTAGCTCTAAATTCGGTTCATCCCTGGGGATTGAACACGAATTGCAAAGGGTATGGAAGTATCACAAGAG
>JASANA010007213.1:0-12162 GCA_030248095.1 Ptycholaimellus sp. GST1_10
TTGATGGGTGATGAAAGATGAGGCGGATGGGTTTTGAGGTTCTGGTGGTTGGCGCGGGAGGGCTGGGCTGTGAGCTGGTGAAGAACCTGGCGCTGAGCGGCTTCCGAGACATCCACCTCATCGACATGGACACCATCGACCTGTCCAATCTCAACCGCCAGTTTCTTTTCCGGTACCCTATCCTTTTTCTACTTCAGCAGCTTGACCCGTGAGACTTTGTCCAGAGAGAAGGACGTGGGTCGTTCCAAGGCAGAAACGGCAGCCGAGTTTATCCACAACCGGATTCCCGGCGTCGTCGTCACTCCGTTTTATCCACCCTTATCTTCCCCCTAAGCCCAGCTTGAATGCCCAGCAATTGCAGGCACAACTGCACCATCGAGAGCAAGGACAAGAACTTCTACCTCAGCTTCCGCTTCGTCATCTGCGGCCTGGACTCCATCCATGCACGCCGCTGGCTCAACTCCATGCTTGTTCCCTTCCTATTCCTCAGCCATACATGTCTCTATCAAATTAGGGCAACCCACCCGCAGCTGGTTGCTTTCATCCACCCCGCCCCACATTAGTCACCCAATTGTGACAAAAGTTGGGCATGTTGGTCGATTTTGATGCAATTTTGACTGACAATTTTTCAAAATTTTTGCAAAATTGAGTTCGTTAGTTGGAAGTGAGGCTAAGGGCTAGGTGAGGCTGGTTCATAAATATCCTCAACCCCTCCCCCCACTCACAAGACTGCCACAATGCCCAGATGGACTGCGTGGAGCACGAGGAGGACGGGAGCGTGAAGCCGTCAACCATCATCCCCCTCATCGACGGCGGCACGGAGGGCTTCAAGGGCAACGCTCGCCTCATCCTACCCGGCCTCACGCCTTGCGTGGAGTGCACCCTCGGCCTCTACCCCCCGCAGACAGCCTTTCCCCTCTGCACCATCGCCCACACGCCGCGACTGCCCGAGCACGCCATCGAGTGGGCTCGCATCATCCTCTGGGAGAAGGAGGATCCTTTCAAAGGCTTGCATCATTTTGCTTTCTGTTTGATTTGTGGTGGAGGAGACGGAAACTGCAGGTGCTGGTATTGATGGGGATAATCCGGAGCACATCAGCTGGCTCTATGAGAAGTCGCTGGAGCGGGCAGCAGAGTTCGGCATTCAAGGTTGCCTGCTTTTCTTTGCCATCAAAGAAAAAGCCGAGTGATGTTGAGGAGTCACTTATCGCCTCACCCAGGGTGTAGTCAAACGGATAATTCCTGCCGTCGCCTCTACCAACGCAGTCATAGCCGGTTCATTTATCTTACCATATTCTCAATTTTTCACCAATTTTTCATTTCTAGGCCACTTTCACAAATCGATAAAAAGTTATAGATAGAGAGAACTGCAAAATTAAGAGCCATTTTACATAAGGCTTTAGATAAATGACTCAAAGGGCTGGAAAAGTCAAATTTTGATTTTTTTTTTGCCAGGGATTCATAAAGAAGGTTTTTGTGATCTCTATGCCGTTTTCCGCTTTGAATTTAGTGCCCTTGAAGTCGAGAAATGAGAAAAATGTAAAATGACTCAAAAATTTTGGCTCATTTAAAGAATCGAGAGTGTGCTTACTATTTTGGCTGATGGTGACCCACAAAAAGATAGTTACCCCTATGTGTTATACCTCGTTGAAATCGCAACAAAATTTTGAAGCTTCTACAGGTGAAAAACATGGGATATAGACTGATTTTGCCACGGTGGTATCACTTTTATGTCAAAAAAAGGTTTTTAACTTTGGTCAAAAAGACATTTTTAATGATTTCTCAAAATTTTTAATCAAAACTTACCCCACGAAACTATAATATTCTTAATCCTTGCATCATTCTGGTCATTTCGATACCCAATATGTTCACCTTGCCTCAATAAGTTATTCCATGAAGAATCAAAGAAATCAAGGAAACGCCCTATGTTATAACATAGGGGTCTGTCGAAAAGACATCAATTTGGCACTAAAAAACTTCCAGTTCTGTTTGTGCTTAAAACTGGACCATTTCCATTTCAGGGCAGGTCAAACCAACCCTTAGGCAGTTAGTGATGCAAAAATATTACTGGTCAGCTATAATTTTTTTTGGAAAATGTCCCGAGAATGGGTAATGGTTAAGATTTTGTCCTATGCTATAACATAGTCAAAAATTGGCCAAAAACTTTTTGGTGTTGGAATTTGATTCTAATGGCCTAAATCAATAGTACTAACTCAAATACACCCAAAAATATCATTTTTATGGCAAATTTTGGTGTATTTTGAAATTTGCAATTTTTAAGATTTTCTTCATTTTGAGCCAAAATATGTAAAAAATTTGGAAACACCAATTTTCAAAATACACCAAAATTTGCCATTAAAATGATATTTTTGGGTGTATTTGAGTTAGTAGTATTGATTTAGGGCATTGGAATCAAATTCCAACACCAAAAATTTTTTGGCCAATTTTTGCCTATGTTATAGCATAGGACAAAATCTTAACCATTACCCATTCTCGGGACATTTTCCAAAAAAAATTATAGCTGACCAGCAATATTTTTGCATCTCTAACTGCCTAAGGGTTGGTTTGACCTGCCCTGAAATGGAAATGGTCCAGTTTTAAGCACAAACAGAACTGGAAGTTTTTTAGTGCCAAATTGATGTCTTTCCTACAGGCCCCTATGTTATAACATAGGGCGTTTCTTTGATTTCTTTGATTCTTCATGGAATAACTTTTTGAGGCAAGATGAACATAAGACATATTGGGTATCAAAATGACCACAATGATGCAAGGATTAAGAATATTATAGTTTTGTGGGGTGAGTTTTGATTAAAATTTTGAGAAATCGTTAAAAATGCGTCTTTTTTGACCAAAGTTAAAAACCTTTTTTTGACATAAAAGTGATACCACCGTGGCAAAATCAGTCTATATCCCTTGTTTTTCACCTGTAGAAGCTTCAAAATTTTGTTTCGATTTCAACGAGGTATAACACATAGGGGTAACTATCTTTTTGTGGGTCACCATCAGCCAAAATAGTAAGCACACTCTCGATTCTTTAAATGAGCCAAAATTTTTGAGTCATTTTACATTTTCGCTCATTTCTCGACTTCAAGGGCACTAAATTCAAAACGGTAAATGGCACAGAGTTTACTAAAGTCCTCTTAATCATTCCCCCACTATGAATTGGAAATCTAAAATTTCATTTTTCCGCCGATTTCTAAGGTCTTATGTAAACTGGCTCTTAATCAAATAGGGCTGTTGCAGCTGCCTGTTCCATGGAGGCTTTGAAGCTGGCTACTGGGGTGGCAAACTATCTGGACAACTACGTCAATTTCCAGGACGCCGACGGCATCTCCACCTCCGTCGTTCAGCTGGAAAGAAGAGTTCACTTTCAGCCTCCAATCTGCCTCTGATGGAGGGTGTGTGTCTTTGAGGAAAACTGTCCGGTCTGCAGCCAGACGAAGCACAACCTGCGCTTTCCGGAAGGGGCCAAGCTGGGGGCGGTCATCGAGTTCCTGAAGGCGAGCCCCGACTGGCAGATGAAGAATCCCAGCATCACTACGCCCAGTCCCTCCTTCCGCATCCTCTACATGCCCACTGCCAACCTCGCCACTGCCACCCGACCCAACCTCTCCAAGACTCTCAAAGGTTTCTGGCCACGGCTGTGAACGAGTCAGATGAATTAATTCAGACAAATAGCAACCAACGATGAAGAGCACAAAAAATTAGAATTTTGTACAATCACTGCTTGTGACAAACTTTGCTTCTGAATGCTCACTAATATGTATCTGTACGGGAAAAATGTTTTGCAGATTTGGAGCTAAAAGATGGTTCCGAACTGAACGTGGCCGACCCAACCACCCCGAATGCTCTCATCTTTCGCCTCACTATCGACAACTCTATGCCTATGGAGGATGAAGAAAGCGGTCCAGAGACCCCAGCTTCTAATTCCTAGCTCTTTCTCGCTTGCCTTCTCGCATTCTTTTCTCAGCACTTTTGGAATCTCTTGTGCTCTAATTGCGTCATTTTGCTAAGTAAACAGCACAAAGAGCATTTACAGCAGGATTTATCGCATCACAAACAGTAGAATAAATTAACTACAAGCGTCTGCAAAGTCAGCACTGCAAAAATTGCGCGTCCTCTGCACAACAGGCGCAAAAAATGCAAGCGTGGAAGGTTCCCGAATGCTCCCTGCCTCTCCCCCCAGCCCAGTGCGCAGTCATTCCAGTACCTTTCCAGCGCCACTGCATCTGAGGCGTGTGTCTAGATTTCATCATCTTCATCGCCCAAGCATGGAGCTGGGTCTCCTAGTCGATGCTCTCTCCGCCCGGCTTCCCTTCCATCTCGCTCAGGTCCCGCCTTGCCTATCCATCATCCGAACAAAAAACAGCAGCACCAGTTTGCAGGTCCAGAATACGCTGCGAGAGCTGGGCAGAGTGGAGCCTGATGCCAGAGTGCGGCTGAGAGCCTACCGAGCCTATCGCAGCGCCAGCGCGGACCTCTCCAGCCAGCTGAAACTCCTAGACGGTTGGCCTCTTCTTCTTGCCCTGCCTCCTGTGGCGAAGGAAGTCTTTATTCCTTTTCTATACACCAACCATATAAACAATGGATAGCCCTCCCCTATGAGTCGGTAGCTCCTTTGAACTCTGGCAGTCCTTTTGAGGTGCGGCCGAGGCTGTGTTGGACGATCTGGTGGCGGAGTGCATGGGAGAAGGGAAACGGCAGTCGGCGCTGAACCCCGAAGCAGCCGTCTTTCAGCCCCAGTCCGCAGTCTACGCCGAAGCACCGCCAATCGCCTCCTCATCGCCCCCAGTCTCTCAGGTTGCATTCCACTTCAGTGGCCTCTGATGAAGTGGCCAGCTGTAGGAGCAGAGAGAGGCAGAGGCCGGGAATGGGCTGGAGAAGGGGGAGGAGGGGTCGGAGGCAGGGCGCTTGCCGCTGCGCCATTCCAGCACGTCGCAGAGCAGCGAGCACAGCCCAGCCGAGCTCAACAAGGTGAAGCAGCCGCCTCCACCCCTTCCCCGCCCACCTCGCTTTCAGGTCAGCCGCATGCCAGGCCCAGCTAGGCATAGTAGAATACAAGATAGTTGTCCCCTTTTGATATCATTCATTCATAGTCCGTGATAGACAATTTTTTATATTTGTTAAATTGAGCAAAAAACAATTGACTTCCTTTCCCTATAAATTCAATCAAACTGTCATAAACCAAGCAAAACATTGTTTCCTTATTAGATAGCTGGTATTTGATTGACATGGGCTTCCAGTTTGTTCCTCCGAGGATGAAAGAGCGCCAGCGATCGGTCGCAAAGCCTCAGACAAAGCCGCAGGACGAGCAGGAGCCAGAGCCAAGGCTGTCTGCCGACGACAGCAGCCAGTTGCAAGCCTCTGCCTGTGCCGACGACTCCTACGACCAGCCACACCGACCCTACCCTCCTCCTCTCCCCCCCCCCCCCCCCCCCCCCCCCCACGCACCGACCCCCGCCCCGCTCACCAGCGCCTCCCCGCCGCCGACGACAGCGCCAGCAACCTCCCCCACACCCATCCCGCTCGCCTCCTCTCCACCGCCCTACCCATGGGACAGCGCCACCAACCAGCCCAAACTCGGCCTCCCCATCTGCACCGATGTCCTCCCGCCTCCGTCTTTTCACCAGGTTTGGCCTCCCCTGCCTGCCACACAGCAGCCACAAGCCTCTCCGCCACACTCCACACCAGCCACACCACCCCCATCCCCCTCCCTCCTCCCCCCCCCCCCCCCACCCAGCGCCCACCACCCCCCCCACCCCACACCCCCCCCCCACCCCCCCCCACCCCCCCCCCCCCCCCCCCCCCCCACCCCTACCCCCCCACCCCCCCCCCCCCCCCCCCCCCCCCCCCCCCCCCCCCCGCCCCCCCCCCTCCCCCCCACACCACCACACAACTCCCCCCCATCCACCATCCTCCGCCTCCGTCTTTTCACCGTCCCCCCCCCCCCCCGACGACAGCAGCCAGTTGCAAGCCTCTGCGTGTGCCGACGACTCCTACGACCAGCCACTCCGACCCTACATCCCCCTCGCCTCCTCTCCACCGCCCTACCCATGGGACAGTGCCACCAACCAGCCCAAACTCGGCCTCCCCATCTGCACCGATGTCCTCCCGCCTCCGTCTTTTCACCAGGTTTGGCCTCCCCTGCCTGCCGACGACAGCAGCCAGTTGCAAGCCTCTGCCTGTGCCGACGACTCCTACGACCAGCCACACCGACCCTACATCCCGCTCGCCTCCTCTCCACCGCCCTACCCATGGGACAGCGCCACCAACCAGCCCAAACTCGGCCTCCCCATCTGCACCGATGTCCTCCCGCCTCCGTCTTTTCACCAGGTTTGGCCTCCCCTGCCTGCCGACGACAGCAGCCAGTTGCAAGCCTCTGCCTGTGCCGACGACTCCTACGACCAGCCACACCGACCCTACATCCCGCTCGCCTCCTCTCCACCGCCCTACCCATGGGACAGCGCCACCAACCAGCCCAAACTCGGCCTCCCCATCTGCACCGATGTCCTCCCGCCTCCGTCTTTTCACCAGGTTTGGCCTCCCCTGCCTGCCGACGACAGCAGCCAGTTGCAAGCCTCTGCCTGTGCCGACGACTCCTACGACCAGCAACACCGACCCTACATCCCGCTCGCCTCCTCTCCACCGCCCTACCCATGGGTAGGGCGGTGGAGAGGAGGCGAGGGGGATGTAGGGTCGGAGTGGCTGGTCGTAGGAGTCGTCGGCACACGCAGAGGCTTGCAACTGGCTGCTGTCGTCGGCAGAGAGCATTGGCTCTGGCTCCAGCTCGTCCTGTGGCTTTGTCTGAGGCTTTGCGACCGATCGCTGGCGCTCTTTCATCCTCGGAGGAACAAACTGGAAGCCCATGTCAATCAAATACCAGCTATCTAATAAGGAAACAATGTTTTGCTTGGTTTATGACAGTTTGATTGAATTTATAGGGAAAGGAAGTCAATTGTTTTTTGCTCAATTTAACAAATATAAAAAATTGTCTATCACGGACTATGAATGAATGATATCAAAAGGGGACAACCATCCTGTATTCTACTATGCCTAGCTGGGCCTGGCATGCGGCTGACCTGAAAGCGAGGTGGGCGGGGAAGGGTCGAGGCGGCTGCTTCACCTTGTTGAGCTCGGCTGGGCTGTGCTCGCTGCTCTGCGACGTGCTGGAATGGCGCAGCGGCAAGCGCCCTGCCTCCGATCCCTCCTCCCCCTTCTCCAGCCCATTCCCGGCCTCTGCCTCTATCTGATCCTACAGTTGGCCACTTCATCAAAGCTCAGTGAAGTGGAATGCAACCTGAGAGACTGAGGGCGATGAGGAGACGATTGGCGGTGCTTCGGCGTAGACTGCGGACTGGGGCTGAAAGACGGCTGCTTCGGGGTTCAGCGCCGACTGCCGTTTCCCTTCTCCCATGCACTCCGCCACCAGATCGTCCAACACAGCCTCGGCCGCACCTCAAAGGACTCCCAGAGTTCAAAGGAGCTACCCGACTGATAGGGGAGGGCCATCCATTGTTTACAGGCTGGTGTTGAAAAGGAATAAAGACTTCCTTCGCCACAGGAGGCAGGGCAAGAAGAAGAGGCCAACCGTCTAGGATGTTTCAGCTGGCTGGAGAGGTCCGCGCTGGCGCTGCGATAGGCTTGTAGGCTCTCAGCCGCACTCTGGCATCAGGCTCCAACTCTGCCCAGCTCTCGCAGTGTATTCTGGACCTGCAAATTGGTGCTGCTGTTTTTTGTTCGGATGATGGATAGGCAAGGCGGGACCTGAGCGAGATGGGAAGGGAAGCCGGGCGGAGAGAGCATCGACTAGGAGACCCAGCTCCATGCTTGGGCGATGAAGATGATGAAATCTAGACACACGCCTCAGATGCAGTGGCGCTGGAAAGGTACTGGAATGACTGCTCACTGGGCTGGGGGGGGGGGGGAAGGGCGGGGAGCCTTCGGGAACATTCCACGCTTGCATTTTTTGCGCCTGTTGTGCAGAGGACGCGCAATTTTTGCAGTGCTGACTTTGCAGACGCTTGTAGTTAATTTATTCTACTGTTTGTGATGCGATAAATCCTGCTGTATATGCTCTTTGTGCTGGTCTACTTAGCAAAATGACGCAATTAGAGCACAAGAGATTCCAAAGGGCTGCGAGAAAAATGCGAGAAGCCAAGCGAGAAAGAGCTAGGAATTAGAAGCTGGGGTCTCTGGACCGCTTTCTTCATCCTCCATAGGCATAGAGTTGTCGATAGTGAGGCGAAAGATGAGAGCATTCGGGGTGGTTGGGTCGGCCATGTTCAGTTCGGAACCATCTTTTAAGTCTCCAAATCTGCAAAACATTTTTCCCGTACAGATACATATTAGTGAGCATTCAGAAGCAAAGTTTGTCACAAGCAGTGATTGTACAAAATTCTAATTTTTTGTGCTCTTCATCGTTTGTTGCTATTTGTCAGAATTAATTCAACTGACTCATTCACAGCTGTGGCAAGAAACCTTTGAGAGTCTTGGAGAGGTTGGGTCGGGTGGCAGTGGCGAGGTTGGCAGTGGGCATGTAGAGGATGCTGAAGGAGGGACTGGGCGTAGTGATGCTGGGATTCTTCATCTGCCAGTCGGGGCTCGCCTTCAGGAACTCGATGACCGCCCCCAGCTTGGCCCCTTCCGGAAAGCGCAGGTTGTGCTTCGTCTGGCTGCAGACCGGACAGTTTTCCTCAAAGACACACACCCTCCATCAGAGGCAGATTGGAGGCTGAAAGTGAACTCTTCTTTCCAGCTGAACGACGGAAGTGGAGATGCCGTCGGCGTCCTGGAAATTGACGTAGTTGTCCAGATAGTTTGCCACCGCCAGTAGCCAGCTTCAAAGCCTCCATGGAACAGGCAGCTGCAACAGCCCTATTTCAAATTAAGAGCCAGTTTACATAAGACCTTAGAAATCGGCGGAAAAATGAAATTTTAGATTTCCAATTCATAGTGGGGGAATGATTAAGAGGACTTTAGTAAACTCTGTACCATTTACCGTTTCGAATTTAGTGCCCTTGAAGTCGAGAAATGAGCGAAAATATAAAATGACTCAAAAATTTTGGCTCATTGAAAGAATCGAGAGTGTGCTCACTATTTTGGCTGGATGGTGAACCGACAAAAAATAGGTCACCCCTATGTGTTATACCTCGTTGAAATCTGAAACAAAATTTTGAAGCTTCTACAGGTGAAAAACATAGGAATAAAGACTGATTTTGCCACGGTGGTATCACTTTTAATGTCAAAAAAAAGGTTTTTAACGTTGGTCAAAAATAGACACGTTTTAACAGATTTCTCAAAATTTTTAATCAAAACTCAGCCACAAAATTATAATATTCTTAATCCTTGGATCATTGTGGTCATTTTGATACCGAATATGTCCTATGTTCATCTTGCCTCAAAAAGTTATTACCATGAAGAATCAAAGAAATCAAAGAAACGCCCTATGTTATAACATTAGGGGCCTGTAGGAAAGACATAGAGAATTTGGCACTGCAAAAACTTCCAGTTCTGGTTGTGCTTAAAACTGGACCATTTCCATTTCAGGGCTGGGAAAACCAAGCCTTAGGCAGTTAGTGATGCAAAAAATATTGCTGGTCAGTTATAATTTTATTTTGGAAAATGTCCCGAGAATGGGTAATGGTTAAGATTTTGTCCTATGCTATAACATAGGCAAAAATTGGGAAAAAAATATTTGGTGTTGGAATTTGATTTGCAAATGCCCTTGAAATTAAAACTTATTAACTCAAACACACCCAAAAAATCTCATTTTTATGGCAAATTTTGGTGTATTTTGAAAATTGGTGTTTCCAAATTTTTTATATTTTGGCTCAAAATGAAGAAAATCTTAAAAATTGCAAATTTCAAAATACACCAAAATTTGCCATAAAAATGATATTTTTGGGTGTATTTGAGCTTAGTACTATTGATTTAGGCCATTAGAATCAAATTCCAACACCAAAAAGTTTTCGGCCAATTTTTGACGATGTCAGAAGCATAGGACAAAATCTTAACCATTACCCATTCTCGGGACATTTTCCAAAAAAAATTATAGCTGACCAGTAATATTTTCGGATCACGACTGCCTAAGGGTTGGTTTGACCTGCCCTGAAATGGAAATGGTCCAGTTTTTAAAATCAGAAAGATAGTGGTAAGTCTTTGAGCTGTGCCGAATCATGTCTTTCCTACAGGCCCCTATGTTATAACATAGGGCGTTTCTTTGATTTCTTTGATTCTTCATGGAATAACTTTTTGAGGCAAGATGAACATAAGACATATTGGGTATCAAAATGACCACAATGATGCAAGGATTAAGAATATTATAGTTTTGTGGGGTGAGTTTTGATTAAAATTTTGAGAAATCGTTAAAAATGTGTCTTTTTGACCAAAGTTAAAAACCTTTTTTTGACATAAAAGTGATACCACCGTGGCAAAATCAGTCTATATCCCATGTTTTTCACCTGTAGAAGCTTCAAAATTTTGTTGCGATTTCAACGAGGTATAACACATAGGGGTAACTATCTTTTTGTGGGTCACCATCAGCCAAATTAGTAAGCACACTCTCGATTCTTTAAATGAACCAAAAAAATTGAGTCATTTTACATTTTTCTCACTTCTAAACTTCAAGGGCACTAAATTCAAAGCGGAAAACGGCATAGAGATCACAAAAACCTTCTTTATGAATCCCTGGCAAAAAAAAAATCAAAATTTGAGTTTTCTAGCCCTTTTAGTCATTTATCTAAAGCCTTAGGAAAAATGGCTTTTAAATTTGAAATTCTCCAGATCAAGAAACTTTTTATCCAATTTGCCAAAGTGGCCGAGAAATGATTTCTTCTGTGCCAGTTTTAGAAATATGAAAAAATAACCAAAGCTTGGCTATTACCTTGTGTTGGAACAGGCGATGGTAGCAAAAAAATGTTTGTTCGACTACACCCTGGGTGAGGCGATAAGTGACTCCTCAACATCACTCGGCTTTTTCTTTGATGGCAAAGAAAAGCAGGCAACCTTGAATGCCGAACTCTGCTGCCCGCTCCAGCGACTTCTCATAGAGCCAGCCGACGCGCTCCGGATTATCCCCATCAATACCAGCACCTGCAGTTTCCGTCTCCTCCACCACAAATCAAACAGAAAGCAAAATGATGCAAGCCTTTGAAAGGATCCTCCTTCTCCCAGCAGGACTTACCCGAAGCCCACTCGATGGCGTGCTCGGGCAGTCGCGGCGTGTGGGCGATGGTGCAGAGGGAAAGGCTGTCTGCGGGGGGTAGAGGCCGAGGGTGCACTCCACGCAAGGCGTGAGGCCGGGTAGGATGAGGCGAGCGTTGCCCTTGAAGCCCTCTCGTGCCGCCGTCGATGAGGGGGATGATGGTTGACGGCTTCACGCTCCCGTCCTCCTCGTGCTCCACGCAGTCCATCTGGGCATTGTGGCAGTCTTGTGAGTGGGGGGAGGGGTTGAGGATATTTATGAACCAGCCTCACCTAGCCCTTAGCCTCACTTCCAACTAACGAAACTCAATTTCTCCGGAAAAATTTTGAATCTTGTCAGTCAAAATTGCATCAAAATCGACCAACATGCCCAACTTTTGTCACAATTGGGTGACTAATGTGGGGCGGGGTGGTATGAAAGCAACCAGCTGCGGGTCGGTTGTGCCTAATTTGATAGAGACATGTATGGCTGAGGAATAGGAAGGGAACAAGCATGGAGTTGAGCCAGCGGCGTGCATGGATGGAGTCCAGGCCGCAGATGACGAAGCGGAAGCTGAGGTAGAAGTTCTTGTCCTTGCTCTCGATGGTGCAGTTGTGCCGGAGATCGCTGGGCATTCAAGCTGGGCTTAGGGGGAAGATAAAGGTGGATAAAACGGAGTGACGACGACGCCGGGAATCCGGTTGTGGATAAACTCCGCTGCCGTTTCTGCCTTGGAACGACCCACGTCCTTCTCTCTTGGACAAAGTCTCACGGGTCAAGCTGCTGAAAAAGAAAAAGGATAGGGTACCGGAAAAGAAACTGGCGGTTGAGATTGGACAGGTCGATGGTGTCCATGTTCGATGAGGTGGATGTCTCGGAAGCCGCTCAGCGCCAGGTTCTTCACCAGCTCACAGCCCAGCCCTCCCGCGCCAACCACCAGAACCTCAAAACCCATCCGCCTCATCTTTCATCACCCATCA
>JASANA010007214.1:0-33194 GCA_030248095.1 Ptycholaimellus sp. GST1_10
TTGAAGCAGGTCTTGTTCACGGTGCACGGTTCGTCCTGGCATCCTTCTCCTCCGGAGTCATAACAGGAACCGCGGCAACGGCGCGTTTGTGACCATAGCAGCTGCATCTGGATCCATGCACCGACCTCATGCACCACCGACTTCCAGCTCCCAGACCCCCACGGTCCCTTATACTTGGCTAAATACTTTTCATCCATTGAAGCTGGTTAAACCCAGCTTGCTCACTCAGCAGAAGTTGAGCAATAATGTGGTTTAATTGATAGGCTAGCATTAAATAAGCTTTAGCCTAATTATATCTAGACAGTTGCATTTTGTTTTTGGCGTGCGGTTGAATGTCTATTTCCAGACGCGCCCAGCTCAACAGCCAGCTTCAATTTGCCCAGAACAAGCTGGGACTCCAACCGTGATGCATCAATCAATTAATTACCAGCATCCGTCCCTTTTTTGTTTCAAGCGAATCGTCAGGTGATGCTTGTAAAGTTTCGGTAAATTTCTTTTGCAGTAATCCAAGATTCATGAAAATATGGCCTTGAATAGATTCAATATCGCTACTAAACGGGCCCCCGTTGAAGAGAAGTAGTTAGCCCGTGTAAACTTTAGGCTAACTTGAACCAAACATAATTGGTTAGTGAACCTTGATTTTTGTTTACAGCCATCACTATTAAATGTTAAAACCTTTAATCCTCTAGAACATCGTCCATTCCCTAAGAAGTGGGCAGGGGTGAAGAAGTCCTTTCTTTCTATGTGAGCGTCCATTAACTAAAGACTGCGTTTGATGAAGTGTATGTGAAACATCAATCAATCCGTCAGGTGATGCTTGTAAAGTTGCTGCTGATGTGGAATAATACGCTGAACGAACGGCGCCCCTGGCTGCAACTGGAACTGGGAACTGGGTGGTGTTTTTGTGCAAAACTATTCACAGCCTCAACACAGTCAACAAACACGTCTTAAAGCAGATAAACAGGGTCCTAATACCGGAAGCGGGGTCCCCAAGACTTTGGTAAACGTCCGATGGTGGTGTGGCTGGACTTTGGGGGGGGGGGAGTGGATGACATGGACGTGGGGCTGGGAGGGAGAGGCGGTGTGGGGGGCGAGAGAGGAACAGCGTGGTAGAGGTGCGTCCCGCCTGGGGTGCTTGGACTGGGCGAACTCGGCCGGGTCATCGAGGTCCGCTCTGGCGAGCTTGGCGTATGTGCGGGACTCGATGCTTGCAGATGCCCCGGTGGGGGTGGTGGCCCGGGCGGGGACGGCGGCCCCGGCGGGGGCGGCGAGGCCGGCGGAGACGGCATTGGAGTGCTAGCGGGCGAGTCTGGGAATGCGTGTACTGGTGAGAACATGAAACTGAGGATGATGAAAACCTGAACCGGTGATGAGATCCATAGAGGTCCTCCAGCTCGTTTTGCACCTGCCCCAGAAGCATCCTAGCTCGAAGGATGCCGATGCGGAGGTCAAAGCGATTGAACTTCATTCTTTTTATCTCTCCAAATCTTCCTCTCCCTTCCTTCTGCAAGAGTTACATATCTACTGGGTTTGCTGGCTTTGCGTTTTCGCTTTTCCGCGTACTAATTCATTGTTGCCAATTCATTAGGTACGGAAGCGAAAGATGATTACAGTGCCAGTGGAGGGTGTAAAGAAGAAGGGAGGGCAAAAAGGGGATAGGCATTGATTGGTGGAGGGAGGTTGAGGTGTGTAATGTGGTGCGAGGAGAGAGGGGGGCGGTGTCTGCGGCTACTGTAGGCGGGCGGAGGTAGTCGGTTGCTCGTCTCCCTCCGTCAGCGATTCTTCCGCGGAGTCCTCCTTCTCACTAGAACTTCTCTCTTCCGCAAGCAGAATCAAGAGTCGTTCAGAGGTGAGAAGAAAGGGATGCGTGAGTGTGCAAGAGGAAAGGAGAGATCGGCCGTGTGGGGGGGGCCTTTGACTTAGGGGGCCCGCGGCCGCCCCCCTTCTCCCAAAAAAAAACCGGAGAAGAAGAAAGGAGGAACACCGGGCCCCACCCAGAGCAACGAACCGGAGGAAACAGGGGGAAAAGCGGGGGGCGCAGGAGGGGGTGGAAGAGCGGCCCCCCCGCCGCCCCCCCCCCCCCCCCCCCCGCGAGCGGCCCGCCCGGGCGGGCGGGGAGGAGGGGGCCCACACCCTCCCCCGCCCCCCCCCCCACGAAGCGGACCCGCTCCCCCGCCCCCCCCCCCCCCACCCCCCCCCCCCCCCCCCCCCCCCGCCCCCCTCCCCCCCCCTCCCGGGCCGCCCCCCCCCCTCCTCCCCCCCCCCCCCCCCCCCCCCCCCCCCCCCCCCCCCCCCCCCACCCTGCTGTTGTGACCCAATGCAGCCTTCGGTGGGCGAAGCACACCGTAGTTCTGTTTATTCAGGGTGTTGACAGAGATGTGCCCCCAAGCTGGCTGTGATGGCGGCGAGTGCGGACCCTTCAGCAAAGCTCCCGTGGAGACAGCCTGGGCGCAAGAACTCCTTCGCTCTAAGTGACGAAGATGGAGAGTTTCCCCTACCGTAGGCTGTCCAGGTTGAGCTATTGGAGTCCTGCCTTTCACGCCTCATGTATGCTTTGGGTGGCGATGCCTTCCTCTCTGTACACACCTGGCTTTGTTCAACCATCGGCATTGTTCTCTGTGTATATAAGCCGGATGTTACCCCCTGTCGAGAGTTCAGTCGGCGAGATTGTGGGCCCTGACTCAAGAGATTGATGTACGTGCTGTGAACTACTGCTGATATCTGGAGTGCTGGCAGTATGCGATAAAGGCGGACCGTTGTCATCAGTCACGTAAGCAACCAGATCCACCGCACAATCGAGGCCAGTAAGGGCCTGTAAGGAAGTATCACCACAGGAAGTGTGAGTGACAGATAGGCTCCGGAGGAAGTCCGGCAGGAAAGCCTAGGCCGCAGGAGGCGGCGTTGCATCGAGCTCGGTGAGGTAGGTTCCACCGATAGCTGAGACCGCTGGAAATCGGGCACGGTGAAGTGTAACCGAGGCGGAAAGAGCTAGGACATAGCCAAAGGGTTTACAGCAAGGCTGTGACAGGTGTCGTCTGGGCTGCTGCTCTGGGTGTAGCCGGGAACAGAGGCACGGAAACTGTCGTCCTTCCGTCGGAAGCAGCCAGCCTGTACATGGTAGCAGAGAGTGGTTGCTTAAGCTGATTCAGGAACCCGCCACTTCCGCTGCCACTCCCAGTTCAACGGAGACCGGGGAGAAGACCCGGGGAAGAAGAGAGGCCGAGACTCCACAGGAGCCGCCTCTTGGACAGTGGAGGAACAGGGACTGCGTGAGGCTCCCACTCCACGAGAAGAAGACAGACGGGGTGCACAGAGGAGACGTCACTCTGTACGGCACGCCCGGAACCCATACCCAGTAGGGGGTATCAGAGAACGAGAACCGGCTTCGGACAACGAGGAGGACCTCGGACGTGTCCGACGAGCCAGAACCGTGGAACGAGAGCGTGCCGCTGACGCGGAGCTCGCGCCTGGACCGCCAGAGGCAGAAGAGGCCGGTAGAGATCTGGCGAGGCGACCACCCATCAGACCAGAACCCTTACTTGAACCAAATCAGGTGCTCAACGACGTACAACTAAGGGCCGTCGAGAGACGCCTACTAGAGCACCAGCAGGAGCACCTGCGGCAGCTCCGGATAAACCTCTGTGCTGAGGTTAGAGGGCAGATCCACGAGCGACTACAGCTAGTCCCCGGGCCACCGGACGCCGGACCCCAGGTTCAAGAGGTCCTAGACCGACTAGGCCAGGTACAGCAGCAGGTTGGCCAACTCCAACCGCAGGAGGACCAAGGAGCGGAAGCTCAGGCCATCCAAGCTCAGTTAGCCGATCTTCGACAGCGGCTACAGGAACTGCAGGCGCAGCCGGGCCCGAGACGACAAGCCCAGGTACAGGAGGTACTACGAGAAATGGCAGCTCAGGGCATGCGCTTAGCGCACCTGACCATCGAGCCGTTCGCCTGCGCCAGTCGAGACCTGTCTGTAACAGACTGGTTCGAGCGCTTCGAGAAGATCTGCGCGGCCACCAATGTTCCGGACAACCGACGGTTGGTGATGGTCCAACCCTATTTGAGGGGGGCGGCGGAGATCGCCGCGGCAAGCTTCCTGGAGACCCGCGAGGCGGAGCGCCAGGCCGAAATCGCGCGGAATGCGGGGGCTGACCCTCCGGTGGCGCCTCCCGCGGAGATCACCTATGAAGAGCTGAGAGCACATCTCACCCGGGTCCTCTCCATTCAAGGGGAGAATCGACTCATCATAGCCCGCCTCAACAAGCGGACGCAAGGAACGACCGAGGACGCGGCTACCTTCGGGTTTGAGCTCTTACGGATGATTAAGAAGGCCTACCCGACTCTCCCACATGTGGACCAGGAGGCCATGGCACTGCAGAAATTCCAGGATGGGGTGCATCCGAATACGCGACTCCACATTATGCTGAAGCAGTATGAGAACCTGCAGCAGGCCATACGGGACGCAGAGCTTCTGCAGTCCATCCAGGAGACGCTGCCGCCAGAGCGAAAGCGGCAGGTCAACATTCTGACCGGCAACCTCACCGACAGGAACGGGGAGGCGGATGTGGACAAGATTGCGAAGCAGCTGAAGGAACTGCAAGCTCGTCAGACAGAGACGGAGCGATCACCCCGCTGCCAACACTGCAATTCTCCCGACCACCAGGCGGATCGCTGTCCCACACTGCGACGGCGGAACTCCAGCGGGGAGAGCCCGCGGTACCGCCCGCTGACGTGTTGGAATTGCGGACAGGACGGCCACGTGAAGGCGCAGTGCCCTCAGGCGCCCCAGGAACCCGCTTACTCCACCGGAAGGGGCCCTCCACCCCGACGCCGTGACGAATACGAAGCCCCGGCGAGGGACAACTTCCGCCGGAATGGCGGCCGAGGGAACTCCTTCCGGCAGAACTCCAACCGGCAAGGATACCGGGGAGACCAAGGGTATGGAGGCCGTGATGGCCGCGGCGGGGGACGTGATGATCGCCGCCCCCGTGACTACGACTACAGGCGAGGACCGGAAGAGCGTGAGCGCTACGCGGATCGCCGGAGGGAGGGCTACGACGGAGGTCGTGGAGACAACCGATATGGGGACCCACCCCGTCGAAACATCCGAGGGGCATACCCTCCGGCCAGATACGAGGACCAGGGGCCCCCACGGGGGAGAGCCCCACCGGAGCGCTACAGCTACGCGCGAGAAGGGGCCCGCGACGAGCGGGACTATGGCGGCCAGGAACGACCCCCCACACCGGGAGGACCACCGCCCCCGCGACAGGCACACGCACTGGCCCTCGGCCCTCCGAGGCAGGAAAAGGAACCGGAACCCGTGGGGTTAGAACAATGGTCCATGCAAGATGAGGGACACATACAGGCCAACTGGACCGGAAGTCCCGCCACGCCAAAGTGGGGACTGACCACGGTGGCCCTGGCCCTCATCATGGTGTTGACTATGATCGGAGGCGTCTTCGGCCAGGGACTGCCGACGAACCCCCTGCTGTGCGAGGAAGCAGCGGGAGGGCACCTATGGAAGCTCCCCAAAGAGGTGCCATGTACTGTCCGGGAAAAGGACGTGATGGGTCATCCCCTCAACCAAACACTCAGACTTTACAAAAATAACGTGTGGGAACACACAACCCCCGCCCAGATCTGCAGGAAGAAACGGACGACACTGCGGATGAAGGTCTTCCTCTTCTACACCCACGCGGCGACGGAAGAGGAAACGGAAGACCTCCCCGTCACGGAGGAAGAGTGCCGTGACATGAGAGAGAAAAAGGTATGCGAGTTTGGAAACCTCACCCAGCTAGCGGAAACCCCCACGATATGGAAGGTGGCCCAGCCCCTGTCCAGGGCCTGGGGAACCCCTGTCATCGATTGTTGTCGCTGGGTAGTGAGAATAGCGGGAGGGTGTTCCTTAGAGTATACCTCCGTCCACATGCGCCATGGGGACTCCTCCCCATCATCCTTATCAGTCGACTTAGTAGGGTGCAATTACACCCAGGGGCATTGCCAAGTAGCGGCCACCAAAGCAAGGGCCATGTGGGACGTAGACAGCTCCGTAGTTTGCCCTATCCTTCCCTTCAAGGACATTAAGGGTACGCGGGTAGGCCAGACCTTCCTGAGCGAGGACGAAAACCTAGCCCTCACCTTTCACCATGCGCAGGTCAGGAAACCCCCCTGTGGCCTTAAGGCTCGACTGAGCGACCAGGGAATTTGGATCACGCCGCTAGCAAGCAGGCCCCGCAACTGGACCAGGCCAGAAACGCTTAGCAATCGACCTAGGAGAAGCACCAGGGAGAAGCTGCACCAGGGAAAGACCGGCGGGGCACCAGAGCGCGCCGCGCGCCGCAGGGAAAATGACACGGAAGGCTTTCCTAGTCAACGCCAGGGCGGCCTGCCAGACGGCCAAACTGAGTGCCCTCAACTACAGGACACTCTTATGAGCCCAGCCCACTCTACTACTCTGCGGTTTCTCAACCATTCTCAAAAGAAAAAAGCACAGAATTAGAATCGTTATATATGACTTGTGAACAAAAAAACTCAAGTCATCTGTTCAATTCTGAGCCGTTCAGCTGTTACTGATTATTGATGCCATTGCTGTGCATGAAAGTTTGTCACTCAAGAGGGTAAGTCTGTGGTTTCTCAACCATTTTCGAAAGTAAGCACAGATTTGGAATCGCTATATATGACTTGTGAACAAAAAAACTCAAGTCTTCTGTTCAATTCTGAGCCGTTCAGCTGTTACTGATTATTGATTCCATTGCCATGCGTGAAAGTTTGTCACTCAAGAGGGTAAGTCTGTGGTTTCTCAACCATTTTCAAAAATAAGCACAGATTTGGAATTGCTATATATGACTTGTGAACAAAAAAACTCAAGTCTTCTGTTCAATTCTGAGCCGTTCAGCTGTTACTGATTATTGATTCCATTGCCATGTGTGAAAGTTTGTCACTCAAGAGGGTAAGTCTGTGGTTTCTCAACCATTTTCAAAAGTAAGCACAGATTTGGAATTGCTATATATGACTTGTGAACAAAACAAGTATATGGCGCAAAGCGCAATAGGTGACCGCGGAGCACACCACCTTCCAACTTACAATATGAATGCATGAAATTTCGCCACTCCAAAGGGCAAGTCTATGGTTTCTCACCCATTTTCAAAAGTAAGCACAGATTTGGAATCGCTATATATGACTTGTGAACAAAAAAACTCAAGTCTTCTGTTCAATTCTGAGCTGTTCAGCTGTTACTGATTATTGATGCCATTGCCATGCGTGAAAGTTTGTCACTCAAGAGGGTAAGTCTGTGGTTTCTCAACCATTTTCGAAAGTAAGCACAGATTTGGAATCGCTATACATGACTTGTGAACAAAAAAACTCAAGTCCTCTTTGCAATTCTGAGCCGTTCAGCTGTTACTGATTATTGATGCCATTGCTGTGCGTGAAAGTTTGTCACACAAGAGGGTAAGTCTGTGGTTTCTCAACCATTTTCAAAAGTAAGCACAGATTTGGAATCGCTATATATGACTTGTGAACAAAAAAACTCAAGTCTTCTGTTCAATTCTGAGCTGTTCAGCTGTTACTGATTATTGATGCCATTGCCATGCGTGAAAGTTTGTCACTCAAGAGGGTAAGTCTGTGGTTTCTCAACCATTTTCGAAAGTAAGCACAGATTTGGAATCGCTATACATGACTTGTGAACAAAAAAACTCAAGTCCTCTGTGCAATTCTGAGCCGTTCAGCTGTTACTGATTATTGATGCCATTGCTGTGCGTGAAAGTTTGTCACTCAAGAGGGTAAGTCTGTGGTTTCTCAACCATTTTCAAAAGTAAGCACAGATTTGGAATCGCTATATATGACTTGTGAACAAAAAAACTCAAGTCTTCTGTGCAATTCTCAAGATTACAGGAGATACAGCGCAAAAACTGTATATTGCAATTTTCAAGCCTTTCTACCCAAATAAGTAATGTTTCAAATGCTCGGAAACCGGTTCCACCCCTCCAGATCTTCCTAAAATTGAATTACCTTTCAGGAAAAAAAAAGTTTGTTCCAATCCGTTGAGAATTCGGTGAGGACCAGCATTTCCAGAAATATATACATACATACATATATATGAGGACAAAAGTTGAGTAACCTCTATAGACCGCGGAGCGGCCCTTCGGGCCGCTCCGCGGTCAAAAACTCAAGTCTTCTGTGCAATTCTCAAGATTACAGGTGCTAGAGCGCAAAAACTGTATATTGCAATTTTCAAGCCTTTCTACCCAAATAAGTAATGTTTCAAATGCTCGGAAACCGGTTCCACCCCTCCAGATCTTCCTAAAATTGCATTACCTTTCAGGAAAAAAAAAGTTTGTCCCAATCCGTTGAGAATTCGGTGAGGACCAGCATTTCCAGAAATATATATATATATATACATGAGGACAAAAGTTTAGTAACCTCTATAGACCGCGGAGCGGCCCTTCGGGCCGCTCCGCGGTCAAAAAACCAAAGTCTTCTGTTCAATTATCAGCCGTTCAGCTGTTACTGATTATTGATGCCATTGCTTTGAGTGAAAGTTTGTCATTCAAGAGGGCAAGTCTGTGGTTTCTCAACCATTTTCAAAAGTAAGCACAGATTTTGAATCGTTATATACGACTTGTGAACAAAAAAACTCAAGTGTTCTGTTTAATTATCAGCGGTTCAGCTGCTAGTAATTATTGATGCTATTGTCATGCATGAAAGTTTGTCACTCAAGAGGGCAAGTCTGTGGTTTCTCGACCATTTTCAAAAGTAAGCACAGATTTGGAATCGTTATATACGACTTGTGAACAAAAAAACTCAAGTGTTCTGTTCAATTATCAGCCGTTCAGCTGCTAGTAATTATTGATGCTATTGTCATGCGTGAAAGTTTGTCACTCAAGAAAGCAAGTCTGTGGTTTCTTGACCATTTTCAAAAGTAAGCACAGATTTGGAATCGTTATATATGACTTGTGAACAAAAAAACTCAAGTTGTCTGTGCAATTCTCAAGACTACAGGTGCTACAGCGCAAAAACTGTATATTGCAATGTTTAAACCTTTCTACCCAAAAAAGTAATGTTTCAAATGCTCAGAAACCGGGTCTACCCCTCCAGATCTTCCTAAAATAGCATTAGCTTTCAGGAAAAAAAAAGTTTGACCCGATCCGTTGAGAATTCGCCCGGGGCCAGCATTTCCAGACATATATATAGATATATATATATATATATATATATATATATACCTGAGGACAAAAGTTCAGTAACCTCTATAGACCGCGGAGCGGCCCTTCGGGCCGCTCCGCGGTCAAAAATTGAATGAGCTAGAGCAAATTAAAGTTATTAAAATTAAAGTTAAAGACCTAAAAATGGCAAAAATCGAAACGTTTTCACTCATAATTTATTATTAAGGAAAAACTGCGAGGACTTCCCTACATATGTTAAAGAACTCACTGAGATCTATCCAAAAAGCTATCATGTGCCACGATTTGATTAGAAACCATACGGCGCCAAGGCCATCCCCAAAATGGCATCACCCGTATTATATAAGATATATGCGGACAGACGGACGCAAAAATGGGGTAACTGCTTAAGCTGGCCTTGGCCGCGCAAAAAAATGATGCAGATAGCCGAGGAAGGGAAGGGGCGAGTGAAACTGGTGGTGGACCTGAACCCGGAGCCAGACTACTACAATGGGGCAGCGGAATTCGAAGCTCGGTAAGTGGGCATCAATCTAACGGCCTAAATAGATGGGCTATCAAATTACACTTTTCAGTAAACACTCATTATTTTGCGCTAAAATGACTGCCAACGACATTTTTTTGAAATATAGAAACTTTTCTGCTGCAATTTTTACGGGAGAACCAGAAGTGCTGGGAAGTTCTTGCAATCCATTCAGCAATGATCCGATGATTTCGTTATATTTAAAAAAAGAACTTTGCAAAGAATGTTTTCTGATGCACAAACAGCAAAGTTGATGCAATTGCATAGGCGTGGGCTACAAGCGAATCTTCTTCCCAGCCGGTGAGGAGCCGGATGAACCAGCATACCAGCAGTTCAAGGCTGCTGCCCAGCAGTTTCACCTGGAGCACTCCAAGGATGACGTAGGAATTTCTCATGAAATGTGATACTATCAAATAAATAAATCAAATCGATAATAAAGTCAATAAAATTGCCGCAAAAGAGAATGAATTTTGACAGGAATCTTTGATGGCAGTGCACTGCATCTGTGGCCGAGATAGGGCGGCTTTCATGATCTGTCGCTGGCTGATGGAGCAGGGTCTGAAGGCGGACGAGGCTGTACGACGACACTCCGAGGCCCGTGGCTTCCCCTACACTGCGGTATTAAGTTGGGGGCTAGGAGAATGGCAGTGATGGCCTGGAGATTGTAGGACCTGACGCGCTTCGAGAAGAACTGAAATTGTCCTACCGGACAGAACTTGAATCGATGCATAACATTTTGGATAGCGATTATTGACTACAAGCGTTTTTGATGCCAAACTAAGCTGGTAGTTGTGAAAGCAAATCTTTCATTGGACTTTATGTTGGGGAAAAATGAACCGGAAAAGAAGCCAATATCCATCGGCAAAAAAGGTTTCTGCATAACCGGCCGCATATCAAAGAGAGAACTTTAGACCGGACACGAACTACTCGTCTGTCCAAGGAAATAAGGTAATAGATACCGAGATGAAGGTATATGGAGTGAACTTATGTGCAAGTGGTTGTTCGAAGTGAAACAATTGGACACTGTCACATGCCTAACAGCAAGTTTGAGTTTATTTAACACCACACATACCTAAAAAATTAAAATCTCAAAAGAAAGCCTCTAATTGAAAGCACTTATCCAAATTTAACAAATTTTTTCCAAGTCAGAAACTTGCAGTGGGACTTTTTAAATTGACTGGAATGTCCGTTAATTGCTTCGGGATAAGGCCACGATCGTCATTTTACCGTAACAGATAAGTTGAAATAAATGGCTTTAAATATTGTAAAAACCTGCCTCTTTGGCAATACCCTGCATTTTACATGGGCCAGCGATTTTATGAAACACTCATGTTCCTGGTCCAACAAGAATAAGAAAAAAGTCAACAAAATCATTCTTTTGGAAACCATTCTACGTCATCATCTAACTACTTAGTCTCATTTCCTCGACTCCCTTTCTCTCTCCCATGCCAACACCTTGACCGTCCGCATTGCCTTCACTCAGCATTGCGTACATTACAACACGATTGGAAGAATCAGCGCCGAAACAGATTGGGGAAGAAGGCTAAACATCGGCCAAGTGGTCTAGTGGTATGATTCTCGCTTAGGGTGCGAGAGGTCCCGTGTTCAATCCACGGCTTGGCCCTGCTTTTGCTACCCACGCACTTCATTTTTGGACAGACATTTTCCCGCATGCAATGCAATACTTTTAGATGGCTACTTCATATATGTGGCAAAATTAATAAAATCAAAATATGTGGCGTTAATTGCAAAACCGTCCAATCGCCGTGGCGAGACCAAAGCTTGAATCAACTAGATAGCTGGGGCATGAAGCAAGCGACTAAACGCTGACTGCTAAGTGTGGTATTGGAACGGTCGGACATGGACTGAATAATCATAAATCATGAGCAGCGCTTGCCGCAATGATCGTCTGTTCACTAAGCCGAAGCCGTTCAAAGATTCAGGATTTGGTATGGAAGGATAGGCCGCCACTCCGCGGAACTTTGCAAAGTTAATCAGAGCCTGGTGACAGGCAGCGAATGGCTGGGCAACTGTTTGCAGTCCAGAGAGAGCCCCCAAATATTATAGCCATGTTGAAGCCCTAATCTTGATTTTTCTTCCTCAAACCAAATAAATCTATATGTCGCTGTCCCCCATACAGTCAAAAATGTAACATGACGCAAGTTAATCGTTGACAAAGGTGAATAGCAACCTATTTTGACTAAAGTTACACATTACTTAACAACAAATCAAACGTTTTTGACTAATTCTATTAAGAGGCGTTTTTTGAGAGGAGGGAGAATCGGACGAACATAAATTTTTTGACCCCCCTTTTTTATAGCAGATTCAGAATCTCCATACATTTTTATGTAACTCCACCAATTTTAAGCGAAAAATATGCAGAAATGGGCTCACAACAGCTCCAAACGTGAAGGGAGGTCTAAAATTTGCCAAAATTTGAGTTTCAGTGAGTTTACGTTACATAAATGTCAATTTCAGTGCTATTTTCATTAAAAACTATAGCAAAATGGGTATCAATCGAAAGCTAACAATGTCCCCGACCTGTCTGTGTCCTTTGTTTGTTTTTAAAATGCAGCTGAATCGAAAAAACCTTCATTAAGTCGTTGATTACCAAAATCTTAATTTTTCATTTTTTGTCAATTATATTCATTTTCATGCATACGGCTTGCATATTCGCCAAAATGACTATCATTTTTGAATTTCTCGTAGAATTTTGGTCTAGAAAATGTTGAAAAATATTGCAAAAGGGGGTGGGCCAAATGAACTACAAGCCCTTTTGTCAGCTGCAGTCCAGATTGGCCCTATGTTATAACATAGGGCACTTTGGCAAAAGTGAAATTTTTGCGTTAAAAAACTTCCTGCTCCTCTGTAGGTCTAAATTGTTCAAATTCCTTATGTGAGCTTATTTATCTAGACCTTATGCAAATATCTGTTACGAAAAAAGACTAAGTTTCCATCTAAATTTTAAAAAAAATACCAAAGATTGTGGACAAGTCCCATATCAGCCCTATGCTAAAGCATAGGCAAAAAATGATCAAAAAAAATTCGGTCTTGAATTTTGATTCCAATGGCCTAAATCGATGCTCCAACTTCAGACACACCGGAATATATCATTTTTATGCCCAAATTTGCCATATTTTGAAATCTGGAAATTTTGGGTTTTATCATTGTGTGAGGCTAAGATGGTCAAAAAAGCCAAAATTTCCAGATTTCAAAATACGGCAAATTTGGGCATAAAAATGATATATTCCGGTGTGTCTGAAGTTGGAGCATCGATTTAGGCCATTGGAATCAAAATTCAAGACCGAATTTTTTTTGATCATTTTTTGCCTATGCTTTAGCATAGGGCTGATATGGGACTTGTCCACAATCTTTGGTATTTTTTTTAAAATTTAGATGGAAACTTAGTCTTTTTTCGTAACAGATATTTGCATAAGGTCTAGATAAATAAGCTCACATAAGGAATTTGAACAATTTAGACCTACAGAGGAGCAGGAAGTTTTTTAACGCAAAAATTTCACTTTTGCCAAAGTGCCCTATGTTATAACATAGGGCCAATCTGGACTGCAGCTGACAAAAGGGCTTGTAGTTCATTTGGCCCACCCCCTTTTGCAATATTTTTCAACATTTTCTAGACCAAAATTCTACGAGAAATTCAAAAATGATAGTCATTTTGGCGAATATGCAAGCCGTATGCATGAAAATGAATATAATTGACAAAAAATGAAAAATTAAGATTTTGGTAATCAACGACTTAATGAAGGTTTTTTCGATTCAGCTGCATTTTAAAAACAAACAAAGGACACAGACAGGTCGGGGACATTGTTAGCTTTCGATTGATACCCATTTTGCTATAGTTTTTAATGAAAATAGCACTGAAATTGACATTTATGTAACGTAAACTCACTGAAACTCAAATTATGGCAAATTTTAGACCTCCCTTCACGTTTGGAGCTGTTGTGAGCCCATTTCTGCATATTTTTCGCTTAAAATTGGTGGAGTTACATAAAAATGTATGGAGATTCTGAATCTGCCATAAAAAAGGGGGGTCAAAAAATTTATGTTCGCCCCCTTTGTAGAATTCACCCTTCTATCAAATACCCGGTCTTAAATTTATAACTTTTTGGTCTTTTTTAAATTTTATTAATTTTTTATTAATCAAACGGCAATTGGGAAGATCTCATTCCATTCCTAAAATTTATTTTCGAACTAGGATAAAATAAGACCATTGAATTTTTTACTTCCAAAATTAAAGAGGTGAAACCTACAACATCAGCCTGGCTAGATATGGGAACGAACACAGTAAGCCTAGTCTTCAATGTTCTGCAATCTTAGTGTAAGCAAACAGTCATTGCTAAACGAAATATGGAAAAATCCCATAACGTCATTTGTTGACAGACATCACTTCTCAAGCGTTATCAGCAAGCATTCCAAGCTAGCTGCAGCAACAAGAGCTCACGTGAGGCCCTGATATCAAGTATCACGTGCCCCTTTTTGCTGCCTCTTCGCCCTCCAATCTCCCCCAGCCCTTATCTTCCGCTACTTAAACTTCCTTCCAGCCGTCGTCATTTCACTCATCCATTCTGCAATCAAGCAACCTACTTTCTTCTGCCCCTGAAGCTTCAGCCTTGAAAATGACAGTGACAGCTCGAGTCCTGCATCAACTGCGCTGCGTCAGCGCCCAGCCATTGCGCAACTTTCGCAACCTGGGGCACAAGCAGAAGGTAGGGAGGCAGGATACCATTATTTTATTTTATTCTTAATTTAATTATTTAATTATTTTATTTTTTCCCAGAGCAAAGGGAAAACTGGTTGAGGTGAAGAGTGGGAGTGCGTACAGCGCAGTGGACGGCATCGGAGAGGCCCCGCTCGTCGTCTCCTTTGCCTCCTGTCATCAGGGTCAGCCTAGGGCTGGGGTAAGTTGCTTAGGTTTTTGTCCTTCAAATCTTTCCAGTGAATTTTGTGCTGATTGAAAGCAGTTATTTTCTTATACTTTGGATGACTGATTTCACTGCCCACAAAAAACCCTCAACACCCAGATAAACAAAGACAGCAGGCACTTTACAGGTGGAACACGCTTGGATGGCGCTGGCGGGTGATGAGCAAGTGGTGGCCGGGACTTTTGTGGGTAAGCCCTTCCTATTTCTTAGCCTTATAAAACTCATCTTGCTTCCAAAATTCCCAAATCGCTCCTCCTTCCATCCCCAAAACCAGATGAGCCTGCAGACTTCCGGGACAGCCGTAAATTTGCCGACCCCATCCAAGGCTCCCTGCTGCTGGGCAGGAACATCAGCGCTGCCCTGGCTGCCGTGGGGGAGCAGGGCAGTCTTCCCCCGGCCTCCCTCTGTCTAGGCGGCGACCACACCGTCACTGTGGGCACCTTCACAGCCACCCGCCGCCAGCACCCTCGCACCCGTCTTCTATGGCTGGATGCCCATCCCGACATCAACACGTTCTCTTTACTCTACACTGCTTGGAAGGGCGCAAAGCCTAGGAACGATAGTGAAAAACCTATGAGGCAATCGCCTGTAGGTGTACATTTGAAGCGGCTTCGGGGCTGAGGGGGCTTTAGACAGCTAAAGTCCCCTAAATTAAGAGGCTTTAGCTGTCTAAACCCCCCTCAACCCCGAAGCCCTAATACATAAATGAATAATCTGTAAAATCACTAATTCGCTGAGCTATTATATACTGCCCCCCCACGAGGTGGCCTTCATCGGCCTTCGCTCCGTCGACGACGCCGAGGCCGCTCGTCTGCAGCGCCTACAGGCTCACGGCGGCCTTGTCTTTGGGTGCCTGCCCTCCCTGTCGTTCCCTCCTTCACCGCCAGTCTTCACTCCTCCCTCTTGCCAGAGCGGCGGAGGTGAAGGAGCGCGGCATCGGGGCCATTCTCAGAAGCATCCAATCAGCCTGGATGCAAGCGGAGAGTCCGCAGGAGCTGGCCTACCCACTCCATCTGTCGCTGGACGTGGACTGCATGGACCCGGAGTTTGCGCCCGCCACGGGCACCCCGGTCCCCGACGGCCTCCTGCCCCGGGATGTGGCTCAGGTGCATTGGCTCTTCCATCATCCAGCAAGAAAATATTGATCAAACAAACGTTGTTCAACCTATTATACTAAGACCTCGTTCCTCATCCTTGCTTCCATTTTTGCTTGCAATTCTTTTCGGAGCGGAGTTTCAACTGGGATTTCAGGCATGTCTTCTGGAAGAAAAAGAAGAAATCGGCGATGACTGCAGATCCTGTGCTGGGCGAACGGGCTGGCGGCTAAAGGCCAGTGCCATCTGGACATCGTGGAATTGAACCCAATGCTCGCCACTGCCAAGGAAGCCGCCGTCACCATCAACACTTCACAGCTGGTCTCATTTTGAATCTTCCTTCTTGTCCATTGTTTTGTGACCGATTGTAGCAGAAGTACTGGTAAAGACAAGAGCAGATGATGAATCTATCTGGCAGGTGCTCAGCTCCTGGCTCCGCTCACATCGTGTACTCCAGCAGGCGCTGGTGGGGGAGGCTGTTCAGATGGGCCCCTCCGTCATTCCAGCCACCCCGGATGTCCTCGGCTAACTTTCTTGGATACTCTGTCCAAATCACTACCCACCTCCTGCCGTGTTTCCTTTATTCTGAATATGACGGTTTTCGAAATCTTCGCAGCAGTGCCTCCGAAATGCCTCATCAGAAATCCGAAATCAGAGAATCATATAGAAGCAGAAGAGTGTGTGAACAGAAGGTACTCATAAACGAAGAAAAGCAAGCAATTGGTTCAGCTTGGTCAAAGGTGAAATTGTCCATTTACATAATCGATCGTTTGTTGTCACACTCTAAGCACGGAGAATGACCTAACTTATTAAAGCTCTTATACATGCAAACATATTTGAAGCCCCGCGTCTCTCGTCAAGCAAGCTGGCTACTGTAGCGCAGCAAGGTGTGAGCATCAAAGGCGGAGGGGGGGCATGGCTGTTCCCCCTAATCGTTGACAGAAGCCAAAGCCAGTCCCAGCCCCAGGCCTCCCTCGACAATGGAGGTGGACGAAGCGTCGACCACGCCGCAGGCTAGTGCCTCCTCCACTACTACCCCAGGAGATGGTCCCATGTTCACGCTCAAGAAGTGGCACGCCGTCGCCATGTGGTAGGCCCTGCCTTTGTCTGAATCAGGGCTTACGAATCCCAGCGACTTATTGATTCAGATTTTTATCAAACTGTTTAAATTTATGCTGCCTTTACCTTCAAAGCATATGTTGCATTCAAGCCTTGCTTCTGCCACGGCTAAAAAATCCTAATTTACCGGTACAATTTTTTGCGTAACCCTTAAATTTCTTCCAAAAAACTATGGCTTGAAAAGGAAAACTGGCCAAAATATATTGAGAAATCAGGTCAATTTTCATCGTCTTTCAACTGATACAGCTAGAGGGTAGGCTGGAGTGTTGGTGCAGGAGCTGGGATGTGGAGTGCGACACGTGCGCGATCTGCCGCCTGCAGCTGATGGAGGCGTGTCTGCGGTGCCAGGGGGAGGGGCGGGGGGAGGAGTGCGTGGTGGTGTGGGGCGAGTGCGGCCACTCCTTCCACAACTGCTGCCTCTCCCTCTGGGTCAAGCACAACAACCGCTGCCCGCTCTGCCAGAAGGACTGGTTCGTCCAGCGAACGGGGCATTGAACTACTTTTGGCCTGCTTTTTGGCTGCCCTCTTGCTGTATGATTTTGCCCGATGTTTGATTGCTTAGTGAGATTCTGAGTACGTCTTTCATGCAACAAATTTGGTGTAAAAGGCGATTTGACAGTGACAGCATTCACTGAGTTTACAAAATTTCTACATGATATGGATTGGATGTATATTAGATTGCTTTGGAATGGCATTTTTAAATAACCCAGGAAATAACCAAGAAGAGAATATCCAAAGACCTCCATCCCGTTACCGGACTTTTCCAAAATTAGCTTTTATTATAAAGGTACTCAGCGTCATTATATTAAATCTAACTAAGCCTAAGCCTTAACCTAAGCCTAAGCCTGGAAAAGAAGGAGCTTTTTGGAAAAATCCGGGGCGTTCTGGCCCCATCCAAAGCACTGTAATGTAAGAAGGTAAAGCCCAATTCGGATGCGGTAGAAGAGTACGAAGGAGAAAAAACCAAGAGAAGGTTGAAGAAGGCGGCGGTAAATGAAATGAGTGGAACATGAGAATGGAATAGTATCGGGAAGTGGTGTAGTGTGTAGCCAATCCTTCCAAGACGCTCGTCGGCCGGGCACTTGCTGCCGATATCACATCCGTGTCCTTCAGTTTTGCTCTCAAAATTGCTCTAATTTACGAGAAATGAATGAGAAGAGATACAAGTGCATGGAAACCTAACTTGTTGCAATTTTGAGCTCTTCAAATTTCTGGTGCTGTGTCGCGAAAACTTCTAAAAAAGAATACAAATCGATTCGATAAGAGAAGGGTCTATAATGAAAGGAGTAAATGACTTGTAACAATGTGCAGACGATTATGGGATGCGTGTCGGAACCAATAGACGAGGAAGAACCCGATGGATTTCGAATTTAGTGTTCGAAGTTTGACTAAAGAATGATCAACGCCTGAACAAATTCGGGGTCAGATACAAAATATGAGGCAAACGCGCGCTTACCAATGAGAAACGGGCTTCTTGTATCCTTTTGTCGACAGCAAGTATTTTCAGGCAATACATTTTAATGGTATATATTAATAGTAATTAATTTGTTTACTATGGATATTTAGCATGTTTTAAATCTAATATTATCAGCAGTTGTCGAGAACATAGGTTCATTACATGTTAAATGATGTTAAATAAACGTTCAGTAAATTTCCCCAAAACTATCAGCACAATTTAAGGATAAAAATTTAAAAAAAATTAAAAATTTAGCGATAATTGAAATAGGGTAATGGAAAACATTATTGTTAAGTTGCTAGGGTTCGAGATTGCACCTCTCGCAATTTTCGTTAAAAAATTGCCCTCCGCCATATCGACTAGTTGGTTTAATGCGCCCGTCATTAATAGTAAAATAATCCTCAAGATACAGGGGCATTGTCAGAAAGACCTCCACCCAAAAATTTGAGCTTACAAACCATACTTCCTCTCGTTTCCAAATAAATGGGTTCTTCGAAGGCAATTTGGGTAGCCCCAGCTGTTGGCACAGTTCTTGCTCTGCAGACCCTCGGGAACAGGCGACTATTGTCACGTAGTGGGTTCTCCCATTGAAACAGTAGAAGTCAGCAAAAAAGAGCTCGCATCTATCCAGTATTGCGGCGTCACGCAGTTTCCGCTGCGGGCCAAAGGGAGAAAACTGAGGCATTCTTCCGAATTCAGAGACTTTTGTTCCGAAAAAGAGGCCTTTGAGGCGTCCATTAATGGGACAATCGGGATGGCCTATGGAAGCTTTTAGCTTTGGAAGTTCAGTGCCGATTTTGCCCACTCCTGCCCAATACTCATCGGTGGCATTCCTGTAAAGCCAGGTAATAGGCAAACAAGAATCGGGATCTTCATTTTCACAGGCCCTCTGATAAAGGAGACGGAGTCGCTCAGCATCTTCCATTACTTACAGCTTCACTAATGTTACTTTAGCTGTCAATTTAGGAATAATTTAGAATTAATATATTCGATTATTTTTATTAGAAATTAGGTTAGCAAGGTTGTCTGGCTGAAAATCTATCAACAAAATTAATCGCTTTTCCTTTACTTCTTCGCGTCAGGCGTCTGAGGGGCTTGAAAAGATAAGCAAGTCCTGAAATGACACGTGTGTATGTATGGTGTTTTTGCAGTTTGTACGGTCTATAGCATGCAACTCCTGCGCATTTTTGTTTTTCAGTTTTTGAAGTCACAGAAATATTTGACCCTATTTTTTATTTGTTCAAAGTTTGGCTTAGTTTATACTAAATGAGCGGCATATAAGAGCAGAGCAAGAAATAACAGGATAAAACGGTTGCAGTGAAAATTGTATAAATTTCTATCGAGAGGTGTCAAGAGGGGCTAGTCGGTGTTCAATTTTTGACCAATTTGTATCTATCTAGGCCACATTGAAGTTTGGTAATAAAGAAAACGTAATAATGAAAATATTTGTTTAAAAACGCAACAAACATATATGTTCAAGCGGAGTTAAATAGTGTCAATCTATAATTACGCATTTCTATAAGTATGGAGAGATGCAGTAAAGGCTTTCAGATGTATGCCACATAGCCAGCAAAAAGAATCAAAGACCTAGGTCCAATGAGGACGAAGATTTCATTATGTTTCGCATGATGATGCGCATCAATCCTTCTATTTTCCGGACGTCCTGTTTTCAATTCACTAAGCAACTGAGAGCAGGGAAGGCTTGAATCTGTGCAGAGGGCTTTCACCAGATCGGTTTTCCGCAGATGCCGAGTCAGGAGCTTTAGCGGTGAGCATCGCCTACAATACTTAGAACTGCAGAGCCTTATGAGCCACCGGAAGATCATATACCCTTCATTCATTCATTTGAAGTCCATTGGCAATCAGGTTGAGCACCAATCCAACCAGGTTATCCTAGTCAAAATACTATTATCTCGGTGAGTTCAGTATAAAAATAACGCCAGAAATTTGATTTGATGTCAGATGCAGCACTCAGATCAGTTCTGAAGGGTTCAAATACCTTTAGCAGACAACCTTATTGATGCATTTAATTCGGAACAATGCTTCTTTCGGTGATTTTTTTGCTATCATTCTGATCATTCTTTATGTTATTGTGTGTGGCTTAAACAAAACAACGAAAGAGCAATAAAGACCTTCCATATTTTCTTATTTCAGTGTATTGGCGAACTCGAATTAGTTCGCCTTCAAAATATCTAGCTCCGCGGTCACTATTGCGATATGCGAGAGCGGTCTATAGAGGTTACTAAACTTTTGTTGATTCAATAGCGCTTCGAACCTTCAAAATACAGCTCATGCTACACTGGCATTGTGGGTAAGCCAAGACTGCGCAGATAATTCGCCAAGCGCAATATTTTGCACTATTTTAGTTCGTTTTTAAACTTCTTTGATAAAATGTTTAGAAATTTAATTGAACCCCACGGATATTTTGTATAGTTTTTTATTCAGAAACTTTACTTCAACTATGTTTCAAGGCCGAGAAAGAAGGCCGATAAAGTTAGCTTACTTTTGTTAGCAAATTCGCCGCATCGATTTAGATTGACACTAATTTGCACCGTGTAAAACCGATCAATTAGTTTGATTTTGTTTCTTAAATTTGTCATAATTTTGACTCATTGCGATACATCTATATTAGCAAATTCTGAAACAATGATTTCGTTCAAAAAAATGATCAAATAAAAAAACCAGGTTCATGTGAAATATCTAAAAGCTGTGGGTTAAATTATTTGGACAGTAAATGCAGACGATAAATCGATGCTAAGCATCATCGACCGCATTTTTAGCATTTTGCATATGATTTGAAAATTTTCTTCGGTCGCTTTGAAACGGTATTTTTGAAAATACTTCATTGTAAAGTTTAAAGCATTAAGCATTGCTATCATGTTATGCTAAATTTTTCTGCAAACAATCAAATAAAGCAACCTAATGAGCGCGAGCATTTCTGCGTAAACGGCTTAATCATTCCTTAATAGAATGAAATCGCTTCGAGCGCTTAATTCCCAAACCAATTACACTACAGCACAAGACTCATTTTATTTCAGCCTTCTTTCGAAACCGAATCAACGCTATTGTACAAGCGACGATCCACTCTATCCGAAATGTGACAGTTTTTACAAGTGGTGTACAGTTCTCACTCGAAATTTCCCACCCAAAGGGTCGTTGAGAATTAATTTGCGTAGATTCCCGTAGAATATGACCAATAACTTTTGAGGGCAATGAGAAGCGAGACAATGCAATCTAGCCGGAGATACAGAGCTAGCAGAGTGTGGTGCTGGCTAGCTGGCCATCGTTTTGCTCTGCGCTTACTGGGACTGGGCTGGAGAGTGGAGGGAAAAGTTTCCCGCTACTTCCACTGGTCTCTTCTTGCATGCATTTTATTCTTCATCACTGCCAGCCATGTTCTCTACCTCACCAAGGTTTTTTTGAAACTTGCGTTTTCTTTTTTGTTTTTGCAATGCAATACCAAATGATTTGAGGCAGATGAAAATGTGGATAACATGGTGACGCTCTATGGCAGTGCTCTTATATGCCTCATGGTCCTGGCAGGGATTGGCCAAATTTGGCTTCTCTTTTCCTGGCACAGGTTTGATTGTTGGACCTAAGCGAGGGACATAGGGCTGGTGAATCTAAAATAATATATCTTCGGCAAGCCTAAAGTGGATCTCTTTTCTCCCAAAATTCGTATGCCACGAGCTTTAAGTCAAAGTAATGCATCTACTGCTAGTGGAGTATCTTTCTTGGACAGCTGCATTTAGATTTGACGAACTGGTTAGCGGCTCTTTTCAGTGCGCGCGAAAACAAAACGCAGATGGTTCAGCAGATTCCATGCCCGTTCTACCAGATATATCTTCCATTTTAATATATACAAAGCAAAACGTTTGGTTTAGGCAGGTCTTGAACTGCTCTCACTGATTCAAGTGCAGCACATTTTAGGGACGACATTCAATATACCATACTCCAGGCACTACTGGAGATCGATAACTGTTATGGGCTTCGAAAACGGCGGTTCCAATTCCGGTATCCTTTCAGTTCACCCAGGCCCATCCTTATTTCAGCATTGCAGCGCTGTATGTCGAACTTGGCTCATTGTCCAAGGCCTAGCACTGCTTGCAACGATCTATGCCATTTGTCGTGCGATCGCTCGAGAAGGCACCTTCAATCCCGGCAATTTGGCTACTCTCATCACGCCCAACCATTCCCCTTTGTCCAAGTAAATGGACCGCTAAGTGTTTTCAAGTAACACAATTTTAAACCATAGAGCTGTGACATCCATTGGCTGCTTTTGCTTCTTCACCTACTCGCATGCTGCAGTCTCGCATGCTGTCATCACTTGCTCAATGGTGTATCTGGATCTGCGTCAATGGAACGTTCGATTCAAAACTTCTTCTAAGGTAACCAGCCTTTGCTTTTTAAGGACCGGAAATCATTGGTTTAGTTCAAGGCGGCGCGTTTGGAGGAAAAGTTGCAGCAGGCGTTTGAAAGTCACAGTCATTTTTTGGTCTTGGTCGATGTACTGAGCCGAGACTTTGGGCCATTCATCTTGCTGAGCTTCCTCTGTTATTTGCCACTTTATTTGGTGATATATATTCTGAAGGGAACTAAGTTCAACAATCAATGATTGAAGGGTGCAGTGTATCTCCTTCTTCTGGCAATGATGAAGAAGCTTTGGGTAATGGCAGCAATGGCAGTGCCCGCCATTCTACTGTCCATAGAAAGTCTCTGGTACTTCTGTTTTCTTGCAGCTCTCCTACACGAGCAGGTTTTTTTTTCAATTTTGAATTCCACATTGCTCAGCAGCTTTAGGGCACTAGGTCATAATTCTGGCATTATCTGGTAGCATGACTTTTGGGGGCGGTGAGAAATTTAGTTAAATTATGCTTTGGTGTCTCTGCCTGGTTAGGTTGGCAATGATTAAATCGTGGACTACGCTGATAAATGCAGGTCTACAAGGTGAAAGACGTGCTGTACCAGCTTTTACCGCACCTTCTCGGTGGCGAGAACAATGAAAAGGTGTTTCATTTATGTTTCTTTCTAAAAGAAAAGTAAAAAACTTTCCATAGGCCCTGCGCATTGTCGAAGTGTGGCTGCAAAAGTTGAGCACAGGAGATGCTGGAATCAAAATCTGGAATTTTCTATTGCTCACCAAAGGACTACTTTTAAGCGTTTACAGCTGAAAGGCAGTTATTGAATACTGCAGGGAACGGGCTAAATTGCAGATTGTGTCCTGTACGCTCACCGGGGTCATCATTTTGATGCAAATGACTCCTGTTGATCCAAAGTTGGACATGTTGCATAATCAAACCGATATTTGGAAATATTTCTAAGAAGGTCAACTAGACTGATATTAAGTTTCTTCTTGCCCACTTATTTCAATTTGCACCATATCTTTAGTCTCTTTGATGTGTTTGAATGTGCCGGATATGTGCCGGCTTGCTTCACAAAAACGTCCAATGGACAATAGCAGGTATTCAATCGGCCAAGTCTAAAGGCCATGCCGAGAGATAATTGTCTCTAATTAATAAATTATAGCCTAATTGTGATGAGAGACACATGCGGCTGAAAAGTCAAGTGCTTTGTTCCTTGACTCGGTTCAGTACGAGCAGGGTTGAATCCCATCATGAAACATATTTTCTCTTCTTTTTATATTATTATATTAAAAGTGGATGAAATATCGGCTACCATCGGCAAGCCTAAAGTGAATCTCTATTCACCCAATAGTTTGATTGCACTGAGTTTAAAGTCTAAGAAATACATCTACTACTAGTGGATTGTGCTGAGCCAGCTGCATTTTGTTTTAGCGCGCACTAGAAAGAGCCACTGAACTGCGCGCTAAAACGAAATGCAACTGTTTTGGAAGCAGATTCCACTAGTAGTAAAGGTATTTCTTAGACTTTGAACTCGGGGCAATCAAACTATTGGGAGAAAAGAGACTCAATTTAGGCTTGCCGATGGTACCAGGTATACTACTATTCGGGTGAACAGGAAGTCTTTAGTGCAAAAATTTTACCACAGCTGTTATAACAAAGGGCGTTTTTTAGGTGACCGAGTTGGGTAGGCTTTAGCTTCTATCTGCTTCCATTGTTACATACAAAATGGGTATCAAAATGTTTTTCAAATAATGTGAACAGTTTGAAAACGAGGTGCATTGGGGTGCATGTGACCAAAATGTTGTGAAAATTGAAAAAAATATCATTTTTTTTGAAATTGGAAAATCAGTGAATTTAACTTTGTTTGTGTCATATTTTGCAAAAGTCGCAAAAAATAGCTTAGATTTTGACAGCAACTTACTTGTTAGGTTCTTATGTTCACCATTGTATGACAATGTTGAGTATTGGATGGATTTTAGCTGTGCGTTGAAGCCAAACTTGCACAACACTCAAAATTCGCAAACTGGATCAAACTTTTCGACTCATTTCACAATTTTGCATCATTTAGGCCAATTTCACTCTGTTTAGGTTTTGCCAAAGGAACAGAAAGCAATACGGCCACCTCGGCTTTCGTTATTCGATTTCGACGCCATGTTGAAACAGAAAAGCAAGGGTAACAACAGAGTGGCAGACAGGGCTAGGAAGCCTATGATCGCTAGCTCGCTAGATCAAGGCAATAACAACAGATGCGGCCTCAGCGTTGCTGCCACGTTGAACAGCACAAGACAAGGACAAGACCCCAAGAGCATGCCTATGGTGCTAGACGTGTAAGGTCGTCAGCTTGCCTCAGGATTCTGTGCCATAGACGAAAGCCTGCCTATTTATTCCGGCTTATGCTGCTGAGGCCAGGTTCATTCTCCTTGCCTGTGTCAAAGTTCTGCCAGCCATTTCAACGGCCCAAATGTATCCCATCGGGCCGCCTTTGCTCCCTTCCTTCTCCCACCGCCTCATATACCTCTCACTCCTAGTGCTCATAGTGCCTTGCTTCCTTGACCGCCGCATTTTGCCAGGGCCAAGGCTTGCGGATTGAGGGATCGGTGAGCGCTGCCAATCAAGCCTGCCAGAGCATCAGCATCGGTCGTCTGGGCAAGGCTAGGAGGCGCTCCGCTGCCCTCCAACTAAGCCAGCTTTTGCAGCAATCCGTGCGCCTCGGCGGGCAGAAGGTGGTGCTGGCGGTGGCGCCCTACGCAGCCAGCAGCATCTCGGAGGCCCCCTCCCTGGACAAAGGCGCCGTGCAAGTGAGCAGCGCCTGGCCGCTCTGCCTGCGCAACATCAGAGCCAGCGGTAGCGGAGCGACGGCGAGTCTGCTGGGCCTCTGGGCCCTGGTGGGTGGCAAGCCCGTCTACCACTACCGCAAGAGAGACAAGGCAAAGCTATGCGGGGCTCTTGGCAGTCCACCAGCGGCCGAGACTCTTTGCAGCCCTACCTGGCGCGCATCAACAACATCCTGCACAACGGCGTGGTCAAGATCCGCCTGCAGGTGGAGGATGCCCAGGAGTTCGGTGTTCAATTCCACCTGACGCTCTGCAATGCCTGCCCGCGGCTGGCCACCAGGCTGCCGCTGGACAGCTGTGAGGACGTGAGCTTGGACAAGGCTGGAAGCGTTAGTCCCTCATCTTCCCTATCTATCAACCAATGATGTTCCCGCTTATTATCAAAATAGACGTTACCGACTAAATAGCCGTAATCAGTAGCCACTTTTGGACTTTAAGCGTTATTTTATTTTAAGTGGGAGAGGGGCCGTAAAGGCTATTTCTACCGACTAATTTTAGGCACTATTTTCCCTGTTCAAGAACAAAAATTTACAAAAATTTTCAAAAATTTTCAGAAATTTTCAACAAATTTTTAGAAATTTTTCTAAAATTTTCAGAAATTTTTCTAAAATTTTCAGAAATTTTTCGAAAATTTTTTAAAATTTTCTAAAAATTTCTGAAAATTTTAGAAAAATTTCTAAAAATTTGTTGAAAATTTCTGAAAATTTTTGTCGGAAATATTTCCCAAAATGTTCACCATTGTTTTTATGTTGAAGCATAGGCCCCTGTGTTATAGGATGAAAGGTCTCCTACGTTAGTACTTGTCTTGTAGGCCTGACGTCCGATCTGCGAGGTTAAGCAACGTTGGGCCTGTTTAGTACTTGTCTTACCGGCCTGCCGTCCGATCTGCGAGGTTATGCAACGTTGGGCCTGGTCAGTACTTGTTTTACAAGCCTGCCATCCGATCTGTGAGGTTAAGCAACGTTGGGCCTGTCCTTTCTGAGGCCTGCCCATTTTTAGACATTATTTTTAGACGTTTAGATGTTAGCGGTATTTTAGACGTTATTTTTAGGTGTTATTTCTAGTCGTCTACCGTTTAAAATAATGTCTATTTGCTCACGTCAATTTGCCGGCTAAAATACAGACTAAAAAGCCTTTAGCCTTAGGCGTAAACGTTACGCAGTAGGCCAAACATTTTTTAAGCATAATTTTATTTTAGCCGTTGGGCCAAAATGATAAACGGGAACATCACTGCTACCAACTGCCAGCTGGCAATCACTTGCAGTTCCCGCTGCTGGGCGCCAGCTTCCAGCTGGAGTGGCGGCCGGAGTGGCGGCGCCTCAGCCTCAAGGGCCCCAGCCCCTACTGCCTGCACAGCCTTTCCGTGCCCGACGCAGCTGAGCCGCTGCCCTGGAGCGCCTACAGCCACACGCTCTACCGAGAGGTGCCCCCCTGGCCTACGGCGGCCTGAGGAAGTGATGTTTTGTTGCCAGGGACCGCTGCTGCCGGGCGTGAGGAAGGAGGTGAGCCTGAACGGCATGCAAGAGCTGCGGATCGAGACGAAGGAGCTGGTGCGGGTGGAGGCGCGCATCTGCAACGTCTGCTCCTTCCTCCCGCCACGCTGCAACGGCCTGAAGGGGGCGGCCAAAGACAGCTGCAAAGCTCAGCGCACAGCCGCCAAGAACAGCAGGAAAGAGCTGAAGCTGTTCTGGAAGCAGGGCCAGAAAAGGCTCCAGAAACTGCTCAAGGAGCTGGAGAAGGAGGAAAAGAAATGGGACAAAAGCGGACCCGTGTCGCCCGACTACAACCCGACCATGAGCATCAGGAGTCAGTGGGTAAAAACCTCGCTTTGTGAAGAAGTTCAATTATAAGGGCAGTTTGAAAGGAAGTTCAGCGTGAAGAGTTCCATTGCTACAAAGTTTTTTAAGCATAGGTGACACTTAGATTTTAGTTACTTGTCCGTTTATTGCAGCATGGCTATGTAAAAACGCAGAAAATTGGGCATGTTATACTTTGCAGTTTGCTTAAGATTTTATTTTTAAAATTTTAACAAATTTAAATGGAACAAGTATATGGCGCATAGCGCAATAGGTGACCGCGGAGCGCATCCCCCTTCCACATTTCTAAATTTCCTTTCCTTCCCTAAAATTTCATTACCTTTCAGGAAAAAGGTTTGTCCAAAACCCTTGAAAAATCTCCCCTTCCCCCGCCACCCCCCTTTTCCACCCTCCTTCCCACCCAAAAAAAGATAAAAAACCCCCCCTTTCCGTTCCCTCCCCCCCTTCCCTCCACAAAATTACTTCCCTTTTAAGAAAAAAAAATTTGTCCAAATCCATTGAGAATTCGCCATTTCTCAACAAACCCCATTTTTCAATTTTTCCCATACCCCTTTTGTATTTTGAACACAATTGTAGTAAACAAGTGAGCATGATGTGTATCTAATGAAAGAATAATTTTTATGATCTTTTTATAAAGGCTGGGATTCTGCAGGCGATTCCAATTCCCTTCCTCCTATATTCTCCACAGTCAAGGCTAAGGCTTAGGGATAGATTACGTTTTTTGCACATTTTTCAGGTTCACGCAAAATTTAATCTTGGATTATTGGGATCAAAAAAAACCGGACAACTGGTCCTGGGACAGGGCAGGACAACGGCGGCCTAGGACAACTGGTCCTAGAACCGACAACCCCCGACAACCCGGAGCCGCCCAACGTGGTCCTGGACAACTGGTCCATAGGGCCACAGATCCTTTTGGGGAGTAGTTCTAGGAAAAAGGACCAGTTGCCCTAAGGACCAGTGGCCCTATGGACCATTTGCATTAAGGACCAGTGATCCTATGGACCAGCTGCCCTAAGGACTAGTGGCTCTAAAGACCAGCTGCTCTAAAGACTAGTGGCTCTAAGGACCAGCTGTTCTAAGGACTATTGGCTCTTATGACCAGCTGCCCTAAGGACTAATAGTTCTAAGGACCAGCTGCCCTAAGGACTAGTGGCTCTAAGGACCAGCTGCCCTAAGGACTAGTGGCTCTAAGGACCAGCTGCCCTAAGGACTAATACAGGGTTATCCACCTAATAGGAATCACTCACTTTGACCAGCTGTAAAATGGCTTCTAGGATATCTAGGAATGATTTTTCAGTGTGAGCTTAAAATTTGAACCTTTTTTAATATTTCCACCAAAAATTGCAGGAAAACCCCCAAAAATGGGCTCACAGCAGGGTTTAGAAAGTTGGAACCAAAAAATGGAGGTGTCAAAAATTGAATGGAACTGATAGGGAGCGTCTGGGCCACTCGGCCGGCCAGCAGCAGGGCGGCAAGGCGGAGCTCCCCCTCTTCAACACAGAAGCAAGGTGGACCAACTGACGGATGCTCTTGGGTCTCCTGTGTTGAAGAGGGGGAGCTGCGCCTTGCCGCCCTGCTGCTGGCCGGCCAGTGGTCCAGCCGCTCCCTATCAGTTCCATTAAAGTTTTGACACCTCCATTTTTTGGTTCCAACTTTCTAAACCCTGCTGTGAGCCCATTTTTGGGGGTTTTCCTGCAATTTTTGGTGGAAATATTAAAAAAGGTTCAAGTTTTAAGCTCCCACTGGAAAATCATTCCCAGATATCCTAGAAGCCATTTTACAGCTGCTCAAAGTGAGCGATTCCTATTAGGTGGATAACCCTGTAGTTCTAAGGACCAGCTGCCCTAAGGACTAGTGGCTCTAAGGACCAGCTGCCCTAAGGACTAGTGGCTCTAAGGACCAGCTGCCCTAAGGACTAGTGGCTCTAAGGACCAGCTGCCCTAAGGACTAGTGGCTCTAAGGACCAGCTGCCCTAAGGACTAGTGGCTCTAAGGACCAGCTGCCCTAAGGACTAATAGTTCTAAGGACCAGCTGCCCTAAGGACTAGTGGCTCTAAGGACCAGCTGCCCTAAGGACTAGTGGCTCTAAGGACCAGCTGCCCTAAGGACTAGTGGCTCTAAGGACCAGCTGCCCTAAGGACTAGTGGCTCTAAGGACCAGCTGCCCTAAGGACTAATAGTTCTAAGGACCAGCTGCCCTAAGGACTAGTGGCTCTAAGGACCAGCTGCCCTAAGGACTATTGGCTCTTATGACCAGCTGCCCTAAGGACTAATAGATCTATTACCAGCTGCCCTAAGGACTAGTGGCTCTAAGGACCAGCTGCCCTAAGGACTAGTGGCTCTAAGGACCAGCTGCCCTAAGGACTAGTGGCCCTAAAGACCAGTTACCCTAAGGACCACTGGCCCTATGGACCAGCTGCCCTAAAACCACTGACCCTATGGACCAGTTTCCTTATGGACCTGTGGCCCTAAGACCAGTTGATCTAAGTACCACCGGCCCGATGGACAAGTTCCCCTAAGGACCACTGGCCCTATGGACCAGTTCCACTAAGGACCAGTGACCCTGTGGACCAGTTGCCCAATCAATTTTGGTCACTTTTTTGCCCAAAATTCACCCCCCCCAAGCTAAACTGGAATGAATTTCTAAAAAATAGGCGATTTTTGCAGTTCCATCGGCACCATCGGGAGCAGTGCATTCGCAGCCCGGGCCCATGGTGCAGCTGCGAGGCGGGCGTGTTCGGCGCCAACTGCGAAGTGATGGGCCAGTGTCGCGAAAGAAGGCCCTGCCTCAACGGCGCCACCTGCTGGGACCGTGTGGCCTACGGCGACTTCGACTACAGCCGATTCTTCTGGACCCAGCCCAGCCTCCCACACGGCCTCGCCTACGACTGTCACTGCCGCCCAGGCTTCTACGGCGCTCACTGCGAGACCGCCTACGCCATGCCGCAGCTTCAGCTCCGTCTCTCCCAGCCTTTAATGGAGGCCCTATAGGCCTCGAAGGAAGCGCGGGTTGCAGAATCTGGTCAGCTGGGCCAGCTGGCGACGAGGGAAGGAGTCAAAGTGATCGCCTACAATGCTTCCGATCTGGCTCAGGCCGCCTGTCCAGACTCGGCCAAAATCAGCCTTGCAAGGGCAGAGGTTAACCCTTGGAGGTGGAGGCTACAATCGCAGCTTCAAAGGAGTGTTTGAGCAACATTTTCACCGCCCCCCCCCCCCCCAAAACAAAACTCGATTTCTGCCCTTGGGTGTTGTAAAATCCGAATCCATTGCGGAATCTTGACTTGATTTCCATTCTGACATTGTTTGACATTGCCTTTGAAAATGGCTTTTTTAAAAAATCAATCCATTATTTAGGGTCTCCTGCTGGTGGGCGAGTGCTCTGAGTGGACGACTAACAGCAGATTTTCTCACACACTGAAAATAAGCCTTTCCACCACCGATGGGAGCAGATGCGAGGTGATCACCTTCGAGGGGCATGCCAGCAGCTCTCTGGGCACAAACTTTGTGGACCAGGAGGCGTTCTATGTCCCTCACATCACCCTGGATCTGGGCCTAAACTTCCATGTTTCATCCTCTAAAGGCAAAGGCCATCCACAGCTGAGCAAGGCTGTTTGCAGTGGAGCACTAGTCAGAAGGATCCGCTGGAATTCGACTACGATGACTATAAGAAAGGTGATCCCGAGGACTTGGTCTACGAGTACTGGCCGCCTTTCGTGGAGCCCAGGAGCAGCTTTGAATTCCAGCACTGTTTGCCTTCCTTCTCTATCTTTCTGTCTATGTCTATGTCTGTCTCTCTCTCTATGTCTCTGCCCCCACCTTTGCTCCCCAGTTCCAGCTACCATTGCAATTCAGCCTTGACCAGTTCTCTCTTGCAGTTGGCAAGCTGCCGCTGAAAATGGGCCTAGTGCAGGCTGCACTACTCTGCAAGGTTTCTTTCCAGCCAAGCTACGCCTAGCCTCTTACAATGCATTGCCATTCCAGGACTCCTGGCCTGAAAAGCCTCCATTTGTTCGAATCGGCAGCAATGTGTAGCTGACCTACTTTGGATTAGCCATTAGGGTGATTTAACTTGAACTGACGACACATTCCTTCTAAGTGCCTGATAAATTAATTGCACCTATTTGTAATTTTTTCAAGAACTATGACATAAGTTAAACAGGCCAGAAACAGGTAAACATGGCACTCAGTAGTTGCAGATGCAACTTCATGGGGGCAACTGGTGATAAAACAAACAAACAAACTAGGTGTCAGCCCATGTTTCAGTATAAAAAGTGCCCGTCTCCTAAAACGAGTATGAGGGCCAATGTCATATGAAATTAGTTTTATTTATGAATGAATGAATTTCCTTAATATTTTCTTTTTCAATGGTTCGATGGGCCTCCGATTCATTTGGCAATCACCCTTTCCTAAATAGTGTTCAATGAAGCTTTGTTCCGCTGTATCTCTTTCAGGTTGCTCGCGATCTGATCTGGTCATTTTGGACCTTGTCAAATTGACCATTTCATCTACCTCAAGAATCCCTGAAACCATAGACCAGACATTCAACGCCGCAGACATTCATTTTCAACAATTGCTTTATGAAATACTGGCTCCAGGCGCATAGAAAGTCCAGTGAGGCCGAAGAGCCAGACAATTGATGGGCCTGAAGATTGATGAAGCGTCTAGACACTGTTGCTCTATCGGAGCAGTCTGATAAGCTCAGATAAATTTGTTCAGCTAGAGAAAAAAATGAATTTAAATTTAGAATTTAAAAATTGTTTTCAAGTTCTCGCTCAATTAAAAAACGCCTTTCTCTGCTGCGTTAGATTGCTTATTTTTGTCCTATGCTGGGCAAACGGGCAGGGAGATGGTAGATTCTTAGGCTGACACCTAGTTTCCCCCCCCCTCATGGGATTTCCCCCCCCCCCCATGGCGATGACCCCCCCCCTCAAGAAAGTTTCCCCCCTCATGAAAGTTTCCCCCCCAAGATTTTACCTACCACACACACCCTGCGCTAACTCGTCCCCTAGTTGATATGGCATTGGCGAATTCCAGGTGAAACTAGGTGAAAATAGGTGAAATTGAGTCTGGGGGGGGGGGAAAGTAGTCCTCGAAATCGACGACTAGTTTCCCCCCAAGAGTTTTGACGCCTCGTTCCCCCCCCCCAAGACACAAATTTCCCTGTTTAGACTGCCGTATCAACTCGGGGATGCATTAGTGCAGGGTGTGTGGGTATGGGGGGGGACAATCTTGGTGGGGGGAAACTTTCATGAGGGGGGAAACTTTAGAAAATGCCTTGGGGGGGACCTAGCCTTGGGGGGGGGGAACTGAGGTGTCAGCCAATTCTTAGCCATAGCTTCACAGTTAATGCAAAGTTTTTTGAGTGGGCTTTACAAACTGTCTGAGTAAAAAACATCACACTTTGACGACTGAATTTTGCTATGCGGTCCTGTTTGATTACGTTACGACACTCCCACTCTACACCAAAATTAAATGCTCCGAGGAGGGTGGCCTTACGGCTTCATTTTCCAATGAAAACATGTCGCGGACTATAGGAGCTCTGTTGCTGGTGATTTTTTCAATCCTCGCCAATTTTTCGCATTTGAACTTTTGTCAAGCATGAGAATAGCCCAATTTTTAAATCAAAATACTATTAAAAAAATATATTCCAAAATTCTTGGTCAATGCAGAATTATAGAATGCGAAATACTGACTGACCGAAATTATTCGCTTTGGCTAAAGGCATACGATGAGTCGCAGGCAACTTACACTGGAGAGGAGCAGGCTTTACTGGATGTGTACTATGCGGAGGCGGTTTGGAGCCCGGATTGGTGGTATTGGAGACTACAAAATGGAGAATTGGTTCATTCGATCTAGTGTGACAGAGCAAT
>JASANA010007215.1:0-15003 GCA_030248095.1 Ptycholaimellus sp. GST1_10
ATGTTTTCATTACCGCTCACCCTCATCCCTCTTATTGCTTTCTTTCAAACTTGTTCGAAAACAAAAAACGGAAAGATTTGATTATTAAACGCATTGACATGTCGCCGAAAAGATTATTAAACAGTTTGTTAATGTTGAACTAAGAAACTAGTCGCTAAAACTTACCGAAAAGACCAGATCTAAGCGGCAATGGTTAAGGTTTGGGTGGTGGATGAAAGGGGTGCACGTGTAATAGGCAGCTGTCAGGCTGGCGCGTAGCTCAGTCGGTGACAGCATCAGGAACACGGTCGTGTGCCATATGTGCCATACTATTGTGCCAAAATATTGTGCTACATCTTGGACCCCCCCCCCCCGAGGCTTGAGGATTCGAAGCCTCTCGGGCCCGATATTTTTTGCACTTTTTTTATTTTTTTGTTCACTTTTTCCAGTCTATGTTTATTAATTTAGATTTACTTCGAAAACTCGAGTGACCCGACTTTTTGAAAATTAATGCGTCCATCCTTTTTCTACGATCGATGAAAAAATATTTCTTTCGGAGTTTGCAGCTTATTTTTAAAACTTTGAAAACCAATCATATTTTGCATGCAATTTCCAACGGTGTTTTTGATCGTTCAGCATTAAGCCATTTTGAAAATGAGATTGACAATTTTACGATCGAAGTTGGCCGGCATCATTTCAAATTTGCGTCCGATTTCTTACGTCGATGATTTGATCGTTCATTTTTTTGCAGCGCGATTTTGAAAATGAGATCGGTGCCCGGGTTTGAAAAGTTTATGAAGTCGGCCGGTGTCAAGTAGTGACCGGTGTCATGATTTGTCTGGGAGTGAAGGTGAGGAAATTAGTTTTGAAAAATCGATTCAAATGTTTAAAAACTTGTAAAAAAGAGAGGAAAAGGTTTGAATTTTAGCCGTTGGATTTAAGGTGATGAAATTAAGTTAATTTTTATCGAATTGGGTGTAGGATGGTAAAATTTTGAGATAGGGTTGTAAATGATGAATTTCAAAAAATGCCCCAAAATCAGGGGTAGCCAGTCGTTTTGAGCCAAAATATGGCTTCCAGAGAGGGTAAAGTGGAGGAAATTTGTCAAGATACCGTAATCTTTACCTAGACTGTTGAGTACCCTATGTAAAAATTTTGGTCAAAAGTGGAAAAACTGAATATACTTGCCCTCCTAACTTGGTGTCCTGTAACGAGGAAAAAAAAATATGAAGTCGATCGGAGGAGGCTCATTTTCGGGTATTGTGCCTTTAACATTCATGGACAGTAAACGAGAGCTTTTGATAAGATTGCAATTAATATTAATCAGCAACATTTGAATCTTGGGTAAAGCTCAGAAACTTCCAGGCCAGATTTTGAGCCATAGAAAATTTTCTCTCAAAGCCAGCATAAAAAGGACTGCAGATCTGAACGATTCCGTTTCTTCGGAAGTTTTGAGAGAAAACCGGGCTCAAAAAGGTGAAAAAATGACCAAGAACGGGTCAACAACAAAATGTCACTTGAGAACTTGTAAAATAGCCGCATCAGGGCCTCCACTTTTAATATGCTTGTCTTACCATTGGGCTGGCGCGAGGGAGCAACGCGACCGTCAGCGCCCAGCCCCTCTTTTCGACCCAGGTGTACGTTTTCGGGGTTATTGCTAGATCTTAAAATTGATAAGGCTCCTGCTCCTCACAGAAGAATCCAATCGTTCTGATTCTTTTTGCATTGGAAAGAGCATCATCGAATTGTCCAAAACTCGCGAGAAATCGCCCAAAACTTGCAGCAATCATTAGAAAATCACTCAAAACCATTTGTCCGAACTCCTTCTCCTTCTTCTTCTTCTTCTTCTTCTTCTCCGCATCTATTCAATGGACGATAGTAGGTATTCAATCGGCCTGTACTTAAGGCATCAATTGGCAAGGTTCAATGGTAATTCTGAGCGATTAATATGGTCTAAGTCTACAAAGGAAGTTGTGCGGCTGTGTGGTCAAGTGGCTTGTCTATTTGACTCGATTCAGAGGTGACCAGGTTCAAACCTTCTTCGATCCTTTTATTTTATTCTTTTACTTTTTTATCTTAAAAGTGGGAGAAATATGTGGTACCATCGGCAGACCAAAAATAATACTCCTTGTTCCCAAAAATCGATTCCCCTGAGTTTAAGACAAGAAAAATTCTCAAAAATATGTTAATTTTCCAATGAATTTCCATAATATTTTTCATTTTCGAATTGTTCCTTTTCGTTATATTTTTCAAATAAGTTTTTTTATTCACTTTTTGATTTATCTAATAAAATCTTAACTAAATATATAGCCAACAATATCAAATTTTACTTTTACATTTTATACTATATTAAAAGTGGGAGAAATATCTGGTACCATCGGCAGGCCAAATGTGGGCCTCTTTTCTCCAAAATTTGGAATTGTCTCGAGTAAAAAGTCAAGGAAATACAATTTCTACTAGTGGAATCTGCTGCGTCATCTGCATTTTGTTTTTGGGCGCGCATGGAAAGAGACACTGAACTGCGCGCCAAAAACAAAATGCAACTGACCAGGCAGCAGATTCCACTAGTAGAAATTGTATTTCCTTGACTTTTTACTCGAGGCAATTCCAAATTTTGGAGAAAAGAGGCCCACATTTGGCCTGCCGATGGTACCAGATATCTATTATAATACATAATAAATTCATTTATCTATGGTACCAGATATTGGGCTGGCGCGAACGGAGCTTTAGCGGAGTGTCAGCGCCCAGCCCCTCTTTTAGAACCAGGTGTACGTTTTCGGGGTTATTACTAGATCTTAATTTTGATAAGGCTCTAGCTCATGGAAGGAAACTTCAATCGTTCTAATTCCTGTTGCATTGGAAAGAGCATCTGCAAATTGTCCAAAACTCGCAAGGAATCGTCAGAAAACGGCAGAATTCTAGAGAAAATCGCTGAAAACCATTTGTCCGAACTCCTTCTCCTTCTTCTTCTCCTCCGCATCTATTCAATGGACGATAGTAGGTATTCAATTGGCCAACAGTAACGGGTCAGCAAAGACATAAGTGTATTTAATTAATATAGTCCAATTGGATGGTCAAGTGGTTTGTATGGTCAAGTGGTTTGTTCGCCTGATGTGGATCTGTGAAGGCTGGGTTCGATCCTCTCCTCATTGACAAAAAAAAACCCCATAAATATTTTTTGTTTTATGTATAAAAAGTGGGAGAAATATCTGGTACCATCGGCAAGCCTAAATTGAATCTCTTTTCTCCTAAAAATTCGATTACCCTGAGTTCCAAGTCAAAGAAATACATCTACTACTAGTGGAATCTGCTGAGCCACCTGCATATTGTTTTTGCGCGCAATGGAAAGAGCCTCTGAACTGCGCGCTAAAACAAAATGCAAATGTCTTAGAAGCTGATTCCACTAGTAGTAGATGTATTTCTTTGACTTTGAACTCAGGGTAATCGAATTTTTAGGAGAAAAGAGATTCAATTTAGGCTTGCCGATGGTACCAGATATATCAATATCGAGTTCCTGTCATTTTATTGTTCTCACAACAAAGTCGGTACAAATTGTGGCACATGGGAAATGAAAAAGTGTAAAATAGTGGAATCACTCTATGCCTCGCCAGCCTTCCATGGGTACGGAGGGGAAAATGCGGCCCATCTCCTCCCGCAGCTGAGCCTCCACCAACTCCTTGTCTTCCAGCACCATCCGGTAGCAACCATCCGACCCATCGTTGTGATGCTTCTCAAATCAAACCAATACTGCCACCCAGACACTAGTTAGCCGAAAGAAGAGGCTGGATTGACCTGGGCGTGCTTGGTGACGGGGAATTTGTCGGCGAAGAGCTTGCCGCAGTAAGTGCAGGCCCAGGGTCGGATGTCCAGACAGGCCTTCAGGTGCGACACCGCCATCCCTCCAATCCACCTCTCTTCCATCCAACCTTCAGCCTTTTCCCTCCTCCGCAATACCTCGGCAGATGACGCCGCGCTCGTTTCGCACTTTCACGGTGCGACCGCAGCGGCTGCAGTCCTCTCGCAGCTCCTGCGCTGCAAAGCCAGCCCCACCTCTTTGCAGCTGGCAGAGGAGGGAGGAGAGATTGGGCAACAGCGAGCAAAGGTTGAGGTGTTGGCTTGGGGCGAGGCCGCGGTGGACTCGAAGCTGGCCGGCGTCAGCGTCTTTTGCACCTCCTCCACCGGCTGCAGGGCCTCCTCCAGCTCTGACTTCCTAACACCAGCAGGAACTCGTCTTCTAATTCCAAGCCACTAGAAAGGGGGGAGACCGGTGGATGAAGTGAAGGGAGGCGGTGGTGTCGGCGGAGTTCAGCTCCGGCTCCTCCACCTCTGTGGCCGAAGGCTCCTCTTCCGCGGCGGCGGGCGGGGCTGGGAAAGAGGAGGGCGAGGCTGCCAGCGATTTGCGACGAACAATATCTGTCAGCATTTGGCATGCATTGAATGGCATAGGCTGGAAGGAATGGGCTGAAAGCAGACTGCGATGATGGATGGGCGTCCAGCGAGAGTTGGGCGCAGCAGAGGAGGGCTGTCTGGATAGCCGAGCGCGGATTTTGCCCGCCACCCGCGTCGGCTTCCTCTCAGGCTCCGGTTCTGCCGCGCTCTGCTCCAGCTGTAGTCGGCTGAGAGCGGAGGCCGGCGTGAGGCTTTGCACTACGGGGACTGCCTGCTCTGCAATCACTCTCCTTTCTTTCTTCTGCTAAAGTGGATGAAGAAGAAGAAGGTGCCTGGTGAGGAAGTAGGCTCGGCGTCCTGCATGCGCTGAAGGAAGTCGAGAAGGTTGGCGGGCGGGCGCCAGGTGAGCTGGCTCACGGGGTGGCTGAGAGCGAATGCGTGGCGGACCACGCTCTCCATCTCTTCCGCCTTGAAGGGACACGCTCCGCAGGACCACGGCGCTGAGCTACCTTCAAATCAAGTCCTCAAGGTATTGAGGATGCGAGGGCAGGGAAGAGAGTTTTGCACGAACCGACGTGAATGTCGCGGGCGTGACGGAGGAGCTGGTCCAGGCTCACCTCGTCCCGGCAATCAGGGCACTCCGTCGCCTTCGTCATCTTCCCAACTCGATTGACGATTGGTTGGCTCTCTGAAAATGGGGACGGGAATTGAGCGAGGGAGCCGAAATGAAGGAATGAGGGGCAGTTGGCCCCCCGCCGTGGAGGATGGCTCCGCCGCGGGAGCCATTAGGCCCCATTTAGGTAGTCGCTTAATCCTCAGTTGAGAGGTATGGCAAGTAGGCATGGAGAGACAGAGGCAGTTAAAAGTTTACTGGCATGATAGAAAGACAAAAAAGAGAGCACAAAGGGAGGCCAGTTGACAGGGTGGCAGTGCTTAGGCACTCAATCCCTTCCAAGTGTCCGCCAGAGTGGGCAGGCTGGGGAAGAGTCTTCGCATGGCCTCACGAATGGCATTGGACGCCTCTTCCAGCTTATCCGACACCACCTTCAATTCCCTTTATAAGCTACTGAGAATGGTTGAAAGTAAGGAAGGAGATAATGAAAGGGAACCTTGGCATCAGGGTCGGCGTGTCGCTGTGTGTGTCGGACGGCGTCGGAGCGTCCGCTGAAGGACAGGATGCACTTGGAGCATCGGTAGGGCTTGATGCGGGCGCAGGTGGCGGCGTGGCGGGCGAGGCCGGTGGGGGAGATGTCGGAGCGCTTGCTCTGGCACCCGCTGCACAGGATGGACGCCGTCTGGGCGGCCAGCTCCGCCCGGGCCCTCGCCTCCAGCTCGGGGTCCTGGCTGGAGGCGGCGTGGGTGCCGAGGAGTTTGAAGCCGGACCAGGCGCCCAGGGCCTCCAGGTGCTGCGGGAAGGAGGCGGCGAAGGCCAGGCGTAGGGTGGCCTCCTTCTCCTTGATGTTGGGGGCAAGCTCCACGGCGGCCCCGTCGTCCTCCGGGTGCGCCTGTCGGATGTGCTTCTGGCGCTGCAAGTGGGAGGAGGTGGGTGGAATGAAGGATGAGGGGGTGAGAGAGGAAGGAAGGGAAACGATGCGAGTGGTGTCGTTGCCGGCATGGGGGCATCGGTTGCACTTGTAGGGGGCGACGGCGGCGCAGCGGACCACGTGGTTCACCAGCCGACTCAGCCCACCGTCCGTCTTCAGCGACACGTGGCACACTGCGCACTCCGCCATTGACCCTTCAAGCCTTCTCTTGAGAGGTGAGGAATGGAACGAGGTGATAAGCGATGAGCTGACCTCTGGGCAGGGCCGGGGCGGCGCCCTCCTCTTCCGCCTCCTCCTCCTCGGGCGGAGGAGTGGCCAGGAACGGGTCCATCTCCATAGAGCCGGGGCCGGTGGTGGAGAGTTCGATGGCGGGGGAGGCCTCGGAGACAGAGGCAGATGCAAGGAGGGGGGCAGGCGGTGGGGTGGGCGGAATCTCGGCCACCTCGGCGACGTCCTCTTCCTCGGTGGAGTCGGAGAGGAGGGGCTCGGGGACGATGCTGGCGGAGGAGGTGGAGGCAGGGAGCGGGGTGGAGGCGGTTGAGGGGAGAAGGGGCGAGGCGTCGGCGATGAGTGGGCTGGCCGTGGCGGGGGCAGTTCGACGAGAGATCATCGGAGTTCCCAGAACTGCAGAGGGGCCCTTGCGGCGCGGCGTTTTTGGGGTGGAGGAGAGGAGGAATGGCTGGGCAGTGCCTCGCCGTTTGTTGCTCTCGGCTGAAATCATTGGAGGAGTAAAAGAAGAAGCTCAAATGTACATAATAAAGGATGCAGAGACCAGAGTCAGGCTTCTTTGGTGTGGGTGGCTTGGCGGGCGTTGGTGGGGGCGCCGTAGCTGCTGGGCCTTCGAAAATAGCCGGAGGGTGAAGAGGAGTGGGAGCGGAGGCCTTTCGAAAGTCGGCGAGGAGTTGGGTAAGGAGAGGGTGCAGGGCGAAGGAGAGGCGGTCCAGCTTGTGCCCCGCGGAGAGTCCGTGACGCACCAGACGCTCCGCGTCCTCCGCCGCATAGGCACAACTTCCTTCAATCGCTCTAATTTCAATGCCAAATAGAAAGAGAAGCAGAGGAAGGAAAAAACCGCATTGCCAGAGGCCCAGGTGTGGAATGTGGAAGCGAAGAGTGTGCTGAAGGGCGGCCTCGCAGCTCAGCTCCTTTCCGCAGCTGCAGACGAACTCGTCGCCTGTTTCCATCGAACGCTTCGCTGCTGAAACCTGGATTCTGCCTCAAGGGCAGAGGAGACAAAGAAATTGTTTTGGAAAGCCCAGGGCCAGTCCATCGGACTCTAGGAGATTGTCACATTGAGAAAGAGACGCTGCAGAAATATTTACTGATTGACCAGTGACAATTTGAGAACTAGACAATAAAGGGATAGTGATCAAGGGTGTTGAAGGCCTTGCCAAGCAGCCACTCTGCTCTCCAGGCCGGGGAAACGTTGGAGCGCGGCCGCTCGAATCCGCTTCTCCAACTCTGACGCCCCTGCCTCCAGCCCCACTGCGGCCTCCTCTCCGTTGTGGACCTTCTTGGCATGCCCCATCTGTATCCCGCCCCCCTTTTGCCAGGCACAAAAGGCGGTAGAAAGAAGAAGAAACGGCATCGGCCCGGGAATAGAATGCTGCGTTGGAGCAGCGAAGGCAAAGCCAGGGGCGCAGCTTGGCGCAAGAGAGGGCATGACGGACCAGACGACCCGGCTGGCTTCCCTCTCGCACTCCTGACCCACACACACCACACTCTACCACTTCCAACCCGCTCTGCCGCGTCTCGTCCCCCTTCCTAAAACCCCAACATCACCACCCCGCCAACCGAAGTGAAGTGAACGAGCTGGGAGGTTTGGGGAATCCGGGCCAACTGGCGACGCTGTCGGCGAAATCGGGGAAGCTGATGGTGAAGTGGCGGCGAATCTTGGCCTCCAAGTCTCTCACGTCACCCACCAGCTCTACCGTGCCCCGATCGCCGTGCTTCGGACGCATATGACTGCTGCGCTGCAAATTCATTTCAGGCTGAGTTGGTCAAATTGGACGGACAGGAAGAAAGGACAAGTTTAGCGGCGGTACGGCCTAGACAGCCGCAGAGGGAGCAGGAGTAGGGGAGGAAGTTCCCGCAGCACACCACGTGCTCCATCGCCGTGTTCACGCCCATCCACTTCAGCTGCTTGGAGCAATTAACGCACACTACATACTCCCCTCAAAAAGCCAGCCTCTTGTAAGCCCTTCTGCCTTGAAGAAGAAACCTTTGATAGGATGGGCAGCGGATGGAGTAGTGGGTGGTGCCGGTTGACTGCTCTCCTCGTCCATTGGCACTTCTTCTATGTCCCCGTCGTCTTCATCTTCTTCGCTGGCCGATTCTTCATCCATATCCTCCTCTTCAGACTCAGACTCATCTTCATCTTCATCTTCATCCTCCTCGGCTTCCCCATCCGCAGCTTCTTCCTGCTTTCTCGCTTTCTCAGCGCTAGCTTCAGGTTCGGGGGCGGCCGAAGCTGGTGAAGATTCCGCAACCAAACTCAAATCCTCACCCTACCCCAATGGCAATTTTGACGAAACTATGAATGAACTCAGCGCCGGTGGAAATGGGTGTAGTCGGAATGGGGCAAGACTTCTTGGCCGCCTGCTCTCCTACAGCAGCCTCCAACGACAACCGCTTCGGCACCATCTTCTTCTTCTCCGTCTTCTCCACCAGCGCATCTTGAGGATGCTTTGTTGAGGGCCTTGAGACAATAATGGGATGAAGGGAAAGTACCTTGCTTGGCGAGGAGTGTGAAGCGAGCAAGGCTGGGCAGGAGGGCGGGGTCAGGGGAGAAGGTGACGGCGTGAAGGGCATGGCCGAGGAGGAGGCAGTGTCGGAAGGTTCGCCCCAGCTCCTCTGCTGCGAAGGAACATTCCCCGCAGGCCCACCGCCCCAGGCCAGGGCTGTGCACGTCCAGGGCGTGCGCCAATGCTTCCTCCGCACCCAAGCGGAGGTCGCAAGGTGACGGGCAGTGCAGCAGCATCCTTTCAAGCTTGCTCTTGGACTGTTTGCGCCCAACTCAATGATTTTCCATCAACTTGATGTAGATCTTAGCGTACACTAGGCCTACATGTAAAAGCTAGATTGATCAACTTATCATGTGTACATCTTTCTAGCCTAGCCAATGGCGGATAATGGATGGGAACAAATGTCCAAAAAAATAAGTTGCTTGTCAAAGTGGTTAGCGAACAATGTCGGCCTTTCTAAACTCAATCAACGGTTATGTTGCTGATTAGAGGGCTCAAGAACTGGTTGTTTTCATTCCCTTCTGTCATAACAATGAAAATTGCGCATTTAAGCGTTTATCATCCACAGACAATTTCAAAAACATAATAACCTTAGTGTTTCTACCCATTCGTGTCATCTTAATGATGAGAAAGGGAAGTCGGAAATGTGCTAAAATCTATAGAACTTTGTTTCGAATGTGCGCAAATTTTGGTTTCGAGGCACTTAAAAACGCAACTTTTTCCATCTCTAAACAGTGTTGCCGTTTTTTTCAAAAATTATACATACATTCACATTACAATAAAGGGGTCCCAAAAAATATACATACATTCACATTAGAATATGGTATAAGTCCCGTTATACATACAATATTATGGGTTATAAAATATGGGATATTGTATTATTGTCTATTATACATTGAGAATAACCATTTTTTTACGCTAAACGGCGAACAGCGCAGAGAAGCTGGAGCCTTTGCTGCACCTCTGCAATCTATGCATTGGTTGCATGGCAAACATCACTGAGAAGCTGGAGCCTTTGCTGCACCTTTGCAATCTATGCATTGGTTGCATGGCGAACAGCACAGAGTAAGCTGGAGCCTTTGCTGCACCTCTGCAATCTATGCATTGGTTGCATGGCGAACAGCACAGAGAAGCTGGAGCCTTTGCTGCACCTTTGCAATCTATGCATTGGTTGCATGGCGAACAGCACAGAGTAAGCTGGAGCCTTTGCTGCACCTCTACAATCTATGCGGCGTAACGCCGAAATGGCGTAATGCCTAAACGGTGTAACGCCGAAATGGTGTAACGCCGAATCGGCGTAACGCCAAATCGGCGTAACGCCAACAGCACAGAGAAGCTGGAGCCTTTGCTGCACCTCTGCAATCTATGCATTGGTTGCATGGCGAACAGCACAGAGAAGCTGGAGCCTTTGCTGCACCTCTGCAATCTATGCATTGGTTGCATGGCAAACAGCACAGAGAAGCTGGAGCCTTTGCTGCACCTTTGCAATCTATGCATTGGTTGCATGGCGAACAGCACAGAGAAGCTGGAGCCTTTGCTGCACCTTTGCAATCTATGCATTGGTTGCATGGCGAACAGCACAGAGAAGCTGAAGCCTTTGCTGCACCTCTGCAATCTATGCGGCGTAACGCCGAAAATGGCGTGACGCCTGAATGGCATAACGCCGAAATCGGCGTAACGCCGAAATGGCGTAACGCCGAATCGACCAAATCGGCGTACCCTGACATTTCGGCGTAACGCCATTTCGGCAGCACAGAGAAGCTGGAGCCTTTGCTGCACCTCTGCAATCTATGCATTGGTTGCATGGCGAACAGCACAGAGAAGCTGGAGCCTTTGCTGCACCTCTGCAACCTATGCATTGGTTGCATGGCGAACAGCACAGAGAAGCTGGAGCCTTTGCTGCACCTCTGCAATCTATGCATTGGTTGCATGGCGAACAGCACAGAGTAAGCTGGAGCCTTTGCTGCACCTCTGCAATCTATGCATTGGTTGCATGGCGAACAGCACAGAGAAGCTGAAGCCTTTGCTGCACCTCTGCAATCTATGCATTGGTTGCATGGCGAACAGCACAGAGAAGCTGGAGCCTTTGCTGCACCTCTGCAATCTATGCATTGGTTGCATGGCGAACAGCACAGAGTAAGCTGGAGCCTTTGCTGCACCTCTGCAATCTATGCATTGGTTGCAAGCCGAACAGCACAAAGAAGCTGTAGCCTTTGCTGCACCTTTGCAATCTATGCATTGGTTGCATGGCGAACAGCACAGAGAAGCTGAAGCCTTTGCTGCACCTCTGCAATCTATGCGGCGTAACGCCGAAATGGCGTGACGCCTAAATGGCGTAACGCCGAAATGGCGTAACGCCGAATCGGCGTAACGCCAAATCGGCGTAACGCCAAATCGGCGTTACGCCATTTCGGCGTAACGCCATTTCGGCGTAACGCCAACAGCACAGAGAAGCTGGAGCCTTTGCTGCACCTCTGCAATCTATGCATTGGTTGCATGGCGAACAGCACAGAGAAGCTGGAGCCTTTGCTGCACCTCTGCAATCTATGCATTGGTTGCATGGCGAACAGCACAGAGAAGCTGGAGCCTTTGCTGCACCTCTGCAATCTATGCATTGGTTGCATGGCGAACAGCACAGAGTAAGCTGGAGCCTTTGCTGCACCTCTGCAATCTATGCATTGGTTGCATGGCGAACAGCACAGAGTAAGCTGGAGCCTTTGCTGCACCTCTGCAATCTATGAATTGGTTGCATGGCGAACAGCACAGAGAAGCTGGAGCCTTTGCTGCACCTCTGCAATCTATGCAGTGTTTGCATGGCGTAACAGCACAGAGAAGCTGAAGCCTTTGCTGCACCTGCTACAATTGGCCCGCATAACGCCGAAATGGCGTAACGCCATTTCGGCGTAACGCCGCGCGCCTTTTCGCGACCTGCAATCTATGCATTGGTTGCATGGCGAACAGCACAGAGAAGCTGGAGCCTTTGCTGCACCTCTGCAATCTATGCATTGGTTGCATGGCGAACAGCACAGAGAAGCTGGAGCCTTTGCTGCACCTCTGCAATCTATGCATTGGTTGCATGGCGAACAGCACAGAGAAGCTGGAGCCTTTGCTGCACCTCTGCAATCTATGCATTGGTTGCATGGCGAACAGCACAGAGAAGCTGGAGCCTTTGCTGCACCTCTGCAATCTATGCATTGGTTGCATGGCGAACAGCACAGAGAAGCTGGAGCCTTTGCTGCACCTTTGCAATCTATGCATTGGTTGCATGGCGAACAGCACAGAGAAGCTGGAGCCTTTGCTGCACCTCTGCAATCTATGCATTGGTTGCATGGCGAACAGCACAGAGTAAGCTGGAGCCTTTGCTGCACCTCTGAAATCAATGCATTGGTTGCATGGCGACAAGCACAGAAAAGCTGTAGCCTTAGCTGCACTTTTGCTATCTATGCATTGGTTGCATGGCGAACAGCACAGAGAAGCTGAAGCCTTTGCTGCACCTCTGCAATCTATGCGGCGTAACGCCGAAATGGCGTGACGCAAATGTAACCTAAAATGGCGTAACGCCACAATGGCATAACGCCAAATCGGCGTAACGCCAAATCGGCGTTACGCCATTTCGGCGTAACGCCATTTCGGCGTAACGCCAACAGCACAGAGAAGCTGGAGCCTTTGCTGCACCTCTGCAATCTATGCATTGGTTGCATGGCGAACAGCACAGAGAAGCTGGAGCCTTTGCTGCACCTCTGCAATCTATGCATTGGTTGCATGGCGAACAGCACAGAGAAGCTGGAGCCTTTGCTGCACCTCTGCAATCTATGCATTGGTTGCATGGCGAACAGCACAGAGAAGCTGGAGCCTTTGCTGCACCTCTGCAATCTATGCATTGGTTGCATGGCGAACAGCACAGAGTAAGCTGGAGCCTTTGCTGCACCTCTGCAATCTATGCATTGGTTGCATGGCGAACAGCACAGAGTAAGCTGGAGCCTTTGCTGCACCTTTGCAATCTATGCATTGGTTGCATGGCGAACAGCACAGAGAAGCTGAAGCCTTTGCTGCACCTCTGCAATCTATGCATTGGTTGCATGGCGAACAGCACAGAGAAGCTGGAGCCTTTGCTGCACCCCCGGCATAACGCCAACTGCAGCGCAATCTATGCATTGGTTGCATGGCGAACAGCACAGAGAAGCTGGAGCCTTTGCTGCACCTCTGCAATCTATGCATTGGTTGCATGGCGAACAGCACAGAGAAGCTGGAGCCTTTGCTGCACCTCTGCAATCTATGCATTGGTTGCATGGCGAACAGCACAGAGTAAGCTGGAGCCTTTGCTGCACCTCTGCAATCTATGCATTGGTTGCATGGCGAACAGCACAGAGAAGCTGAAGCCTTTGCTGCACCTCTGCAATCTATGCATTGGTTGCATGGCGAACAGCACAGAGTAAGCTGGAGCCTTTGCTGCACCTCTGCAATCTATGCATTGGTTGCATGGCGAACAGCACAGAGAAGCTGAAGCCTTTGCTGCACCTCTGCAATCTATGCATTGGTGCATGGCGTAACGCACAGAAATGCTGAAGCCTTTGCTGCACCCCTGAAATGGCGTAACGCCGAAGAACCAATGGCGTAACGCCATCTACCCGAATCGGCGTCACGCCAAACCGGCGTTACGCCATTTCGGCGTAACGCCATTTCGGCGTAACGCCAACAGCACAGAGAAGCTGGAGCCTTTGCTGCACCTCTGCAATCTATGCATTGGTTGCATGGCGAACAGCACAGAGTAAGCTGGAGCCTTTGCTGCACCTCTGCAATCTATGCATTGGTTGCATGGCGAACAGCACAGAGAAGCTGGAGCCTTTGCTGCACCTTTGCAATCTATGCATTGGTTGCATGGCGAACAGCACAGAGAAGCTGGAGCCTTTGCTGCACCTCTGCAATCTATGCATTGGTTGCATGGCGAACAGCACAGAGTAAGCTGGAGCCTTTGCTGCACCTCTGCAATCTATGCATTGGTTGCATGGCGAACAGCACAGAGTAAGCTGGAGCCTTTGCTGCACCTCTGCAATCTATGCATTGGTTGCATGGCGAACAGCACAGAGTAAGCTGGAGCCTTTGCTGCACCTCTGCAATCTATGCATTGGTTGCATGGCGAACAGCACAGAGAAGCTGAAGCCTTTGCTGCACCTTTGCAATCTATGCATTGGTTGCATGGCGAACAGCACAGAGTAAGCTGGAGCCTTTGCTGCACCTCTGCAATCTATGCCGTATTTGGCGCATGGCGACAGCACGAGAAGCTGGAGCCTGCTGCACCTCTGCAATCTATGCATTGGTTGCATGGCGAACAGCACAGAGATGCTGGAGCCTTTGCTGCACCTTTGCAATCTATGCATTGGTTGCATGGCGAACAGCACAGAGAAGCTGGAGCCTTTGCTGCACCTCTGCAATCTATGCATTGGTTGCATGGCGAACAGCACAGAGTAAGCTGGAGCCTTTGCTGCACCTCTGCAATCTATGCATTGGTTGCATGGCGAACAGCACAGAGAAGCTGGAGCCTTTGCTGCACCTCTGCAATCTATGCATTGGTTGCATGGCGAACAGCACAGAGTAAGCTGGAGCCTTTGCTGCACCTCTGCAATCTATGCATTGGTTGCATGGCGAACAGCACAGAGAAGCTGAAGCCTTTGCTGCACCTTTGCAATCTATGCATTGGTTGCATGGCGAACAGCACAGAGTAAGCTGGAGCCTTTGCTGCACCTCTGCAATCTATGCATTGGTTGCATGGCGAACAGCACAGAGAAGCTGGAGCCTTTGCTGCACCTTTGCAATCTATGCATTGGTTGCATGGCGAACAGCACAGAGAAGCTGGAGCCTTTGCTGCACCTCTGCAATCTATGCATTGGTTGCATGGCGAACAGCACAGAGTAAGCTGGAGCCTTTGCTGCACCTCTGCAATCTATGCATTGGTTGCATGGCGAACAGCACAGAGTAAGCTGGAGCCTTTGCTGCACCTCTGCAATCTATGCATTGGTTGCATGGCGAACAGCACAGAGAAGCTGAAGCCTTTGCTGCACCTTTGCAATCTATGCATTGGTTGCATGGCGAACAGCACAGAGTAAGCTGGAGCCTTTGCTGCACCTCTGCAATCTATGCATTGGTTGCATGGCGAACAGCACAGAGAAGCTGAAGCCTTTGCTGCACCTCTGCAATCTATGCGGCGTAACGCCGAAATGGCGTGACGCCTAAATGGCGTAACGCCACAATGGCGTAACGCCGAATCGGCGTAACGCCAAATCGGCGTTACGCCATTTCGGCGTAACGCCATTTCGGCGTAACGCCAACAGCACAGAGAAGCTGGAGCCTTT